>CM035428.1:61468724-61531224 GCA_020310875.1 Ceratopteris richardii
ACCCCAACCTAGGCCTTCCTTCTTGGCAATGATGCCAAAAATGTGTGCAATCGTGGAGAATCATGACAAAGGGCCCTAGCTAGTAGTCACATGCCCAATGAGCACACTCAAGCGGTAGCTTGACTTCCATGTTAAATTGTTAAACCGAGAGTTGACCTGATTGGGTGCATACAAACATATGCTCATATGTGATGATTAATGCATGCCATGGACAAACGAGCATGTTCCACTAGTGATTCAATAATTGAACTCACCTCTTACATCTAGATGTGCTTCACAATACTTGTCACAATAGCATATTCTAAAACAATGTTTTCTCTCAGCTCCATGATCGAAATATTCCCAAGTTCATTTTGAGGATCTAGATGGGATGCAACTATTGAAAGTGTTTTGAAAGCATTGTGCGTTTTTCACAAAAATTTATGATAGAAAAACTAGGTGTTCGGAATCACCTACTTACCCAACTGCCTATGCCGCCCTTAAGTAAGAAAATAGTGATAAGAGATTGGGAAGGTCTAGAAATCTTTATAGCACACATTCCAACCCATATTAGTTCACAAAAGTACACAAGGAAGGATAAAAATGAGCAAGAAGATGAAGTTGCAAGATTCTTTGCTTCAAGTTATTTCTTCTATTACAAAATGGCAGAAATCCTTACAAAAAATTTAGAATTGACTTATATTCATAAGCTCATAAGTATGTCCTTTTGCATTGTGGATGGGCAAAATGGCATCACTTATTTACTATTTCACAAGGTAGAATGGGTAACACTTGTGGACTCCTCAAAGTATATAAGTACAAGGCTTTTATCTAAGCTTTCGTGATTGCATTGTTGGTATTGTGACAAGTTTTTGAAAAAATTTGAAACTTTGGGGCACCTTTTTAGTTTCTTTCTTGCTTCAAAATTTGGTCCTTGTCTCTTCTTTTGCTTTCTCTTATTCCCCTTCTTCTTACAACAATACATCTCTAGGAAAAAAGGTTTCGTAGGATAATGATGAACTAGAATCGGAGCAATCGTAAATGCTAATTTTAGGGTTTGAAGAACTTTCCTACTTCTTTGTTCCAAAATTTTAGGGTTTGAAATAATCCTTGATTAATATTTTGTAAAGATGGCAAAGCCAAAAAAACATTGTACATCTCTAGCACATGAAGGTGTTTGCCAATTAACAATTCTCTTGATCTTCTTAGGATCCATGGATATTCCTTTTTTTGAGATAGTATACCCTAAGAATTCCACTTTTCATTCTGCATATGGTAAAAAATTGTTGGAGCATTTGTGAAACCAAATGTCATAACTACATATTCAAAATGCCCATATCTTGTATTCCATTCGTCTCCTTCTTTGATTTTGACAAGGTTGTAAGCTCCTCAAAGATCAATCTTTGTAAAGAACTTTGCTTTCCCAAGAAGTTCCAAGACATCTGATATAATTATGGATGATATCTATTCTTGATAGTGATTTTATTTAGTCAAGAATACTATATGCACATTCCAAGGGTCCCATTTGCTAAGCCGTCGGATTATTGTATTTGTAATATCTAATATTTTTCAATGAAGTGCCATATCAGCCTAAACGTTGTAACTCATTTCTGAATTATTACAAAAGTTCGTACATGTTTCATTCCACCAGATGCACCACGAGTCCGTCGGACTGCACGTGGTGGTGCAAGTGCACTGCAGATAGTTTCATCATCTTGTTGTCTCGTTCGGTGCAGTGTTGATATTTATCAGATAATTCATTAAACTATTAAGTGTAGTGATTAATTGAATTTTGTTGGAGTTTACTGTAGAAGTTAGTGTGATACAGAATTGTGGTTAATTTTAGCAGAAACATAATTGTTAACTTATGCACGATCATTGTTCGTGAATCTGTGGTATAGTTATATGATCAGCATTGAAAACGTGGTAGTAGGTAATTCTGAGATAAAATATAATTGGAACAATGTGTTGAAGAAGTTATTATTGTGTGAACATTTAGAGAAGTATATTGTAATAAGGATATTAGTGGTTGTGTGACCCTACAATTTACTATGTTGATTAGTTTAACTCTGATGAGTGGGAAAATATCAAAGGAATTCTATTCCGAAATTCCTCCTACTCAAGAGCCCTTTTAGTTACCTTGTTCATAAAGAGTGTCAAGCAATTGTAAAATAGTTAGCCAAAGGTGATTTTCCCTGGACTCGACTCCCCCATATTTTCTTGCTCCTTCCCGATACCCCTTCCATTGTGTCTGCCACTAGTGTTCCCTCTCTTCTTGCGACTACTACATCCTCGAACATGGACATCCATGATGATGATGATGAATTCCTCTTGTGTTTTCCTAAGAAGCACCATAGAGTCAATGCGGTGGCCACTCCTGCTTCTAGCTCCTCATCGACTCCTATTGATACTAGAATTGGTATCACTACCCAAGAAGTTTCCACAACAGTGCTGGTTAGCGAAGCAATTGGCACATCTATTGTTGAGGGTGCAGTCAAGGAAGTTATGGAAGCCTCTAGTTACCCTACCAGCTCACCTAGGAAGGCTCTGGTCACCCATTCTCCACCCCTGGATCCTTCTTCGGTCCAAGACATCCTCTGCACCCTTATCGATGACCTCCCAAATCACATTGTTACCACACTGAATACTATCCAAAAGATAGCAATGGTATCTGTTTCTGATGTTCCCCCCTCTACTTCTACTCATCTTCAGTCTATCGCTCCCTCCATTCCCTCTTCTCCTATCCTTTCCCCCATTGTTGCTTCCTCTTTTGGTTCATCCTCTATAGATACAACACTCACCTCCCTTGATTACTCCCCACCCCACTCCCATGATGTTTGTGTTGCCCGCACAACCTCTGCAGTGCCTTCCCGATCTACAAGGTTTCCAACTCTGTTGGTGCAAATAAATCCAAGCCTATGTACTTGGACAATTATTATTCAATTCATGTAATCATGTGAAGTCACATATGAGTATTCCCATGTTAAAAAAAAAAAAGCAATTTACTTTTATCCTTGTAAACGTGCATATGTTAATTGCACTACTCTCATGTGGAGTTAGGAGGAATAAAATCATGAATCATTTGTTACATGATTGATGCGAAAGCAAGTCCTAAAGTTTAGGACTCACTTTATGGTAAGAGCTTGAATTTGAATTCAAAAAACTGGCTCCAACTCTAGCTATAAAAATGATCAAAATCACGCGTGCATAGTGAGTGCAAATTGGAGATCATTTGAGAGCGATCTATAGTGTTTAGCGAGCTCATTCTATATGTCCATCACTACTCTCACACTTTTCAATTATATATTCTCAATGGCTTTGTAACTCTATGTGATTCAATACATATACATTGATCACATCTCTACTTCACTTCTCTGTTGTGTTCATCTCATAATAGTGAACTTCTCAGACTTGGTTCTCACTGCATACTTGATCATTTGATGTGATTTAAAGTGGTATAGATTCAACATACAGTCTACCTTATTGTTACAAAGTTTCATTATCATTGCTTTTATCAATCTTGAGATATTTTCAAAACTCTGCTCATTGGTTTGCATATTGTTGAAGTCCAAAAATATCGGGATGATCATTTGAATTGATAAACTTATTTCTCATAGTACACTTGATCATTTCAAGTGAAATTGCTTGTTATTGGTAGCAATCTAAGTTAATTAGATACTCCCAAAAGGAATTTGATCAATTGCTAGTAGGTTGAGAGCACTGTTTGTTTTATTGAACATGTGTAGAGACCGAAATAGCAAGTTCTAGCTCATAGTTGAATCTCTTACTCATCTATTTGGATTCATTGGTTAGAGGATCATACTCCAAAGCACTTAAGTGATTATTCGTGATTCTTGGGAATATCAAGGGGTCTACATTACACTCCTCAACTTGTTCTTCAATGGTGTTAAACAGGTATTTGTAGAACCACTTTGTTTCTGGAATCTATCCACCATCTCCTCAAACAGTGGTATCAGAGCAACATCAAAGCAAAATGGGAGATGGATTTCCATCACTTATTGACAAGTTGGATAGGGGCAATCATCCAGCATGGTCCCTAAGGATGCAAGTATTCTTCAAGGAAGACATTTGTATGGATACATCTCTCGAGATGAAGAAATTCCAATATTCAGAAGAAAACATCGACCTACAAGGGAAGAGCAAGGAAGACTAGCTGCATGGTGTGCAAACGATGTTGTAGCCAGTTCTTATATACTTGACTCAATATCTGATTTCCTATTACCTCATATTAGGAATTGCAAGTCCTCCAAAGAGACTTGGGAAGTACTTTCTTCATATGTCTCATCAAATACAAGGTCTAGGAAGAACCACCTTTGGATGGAGTTTACAACCTTGAAGAAGCAACCAAAGCAAAGTGTAGCTAATTATGTGACCAAGATGAAGGATGTAGCTTACTAACTTGGAAGCATTGGAGAAGAAATAGAAGAGGAGCAGATAGTAAGTCAGATCATAAATGGAATTAAGGCTGATGACAAATGGGAGTTCTTCACCACAACAATGGATTTATATATGGACATGCACATACCTGACCTCAATACCTTGATGGGACAACTCTTCACACATGAGACAAAGCTCAACAAGAATGGAGATAACTCTAAAGGTAAACAATCTTTTGCCCTTTACACAGATAAAAGTAAGAACAAAGATAAAGGCAAGGTAAGAAGAATGAAGAGGATGCAAGTACCTCTCAAGTGAACTTCAAAAGTAGAGGAAGAGGTACTAGAGGAAGGGGCAGAGGAGGAAGCAAGGCACGGGGAGATCCTACAACTCTACCTTGCAATATATGTGGCTTGACCAAACATACCACAAATGAGTGCTTTAGGAACATCAAGAATCAAAGAGGAAAAGGCTTCCATAGAGGAGGCTATGGACAATCCTATTGGAGCAAGCCCATGGCAAGTCCAAGTGATGGCTTGAGTCATCAAAAGACCTAGATATTTGAAGGAAATTTCTGGTATTTGTAAAGTTCACTTGTGGACTACCTCTTGTAATTTTTGAAGTCTTTACTTGATGTAAAAACAAAAGGAATCTAAAGTGGATGAGTCCACTTGATGAAAAAAAGGGAAAAGAAACCACGAATTTGTGATTGAAGGTATTTGGAGAATCAAATCAAGTTTGGAGAGTGATTATAGGAAGATTCAAATTCAAAATTAGGTTCCAACCGTCACTATAAATACATGACACTTTAGTCACATTTTTTGAGACCTCCATGAGCTGAGCTTTATGCCATAACAAAGTGTGGGTTCAAGGCCCACATATGTATCAGTAAGTCCATTGTATTTTACAATCCATACACTTTCATTTTCATGATCATTTGAGCTCATATTTTCATGCTTTTGTGAAGTGTACTGTTCATTACCATATCTCTCAGTTTTCTGAGTCAGATTGCAGAGACAATTTCTCTGATCTTGGTGCATCATTTTCAATGATTTAAGTTGATAATGTTTTCTCCTTAAGTCTACTAAATGCTGATAAAATTGCATTGCAATTTGCATGTCCAATCTTAATATATGTTTAGTTGAATTCGACTATATCACTTCATTATCTACTTCTTTGTCTGCACTCCTTCACATCAGTGTTTTGCTCAAAGCTGCCTCTCAGTGTGTAATTCATTATTTTCCATGATTCAAAGCTTGATAGAATCCGCATACTGTCTAGTATATGCCTACAAAATTTCGTAAGCATTGTCTTTCTGAATCTTGAGATATTAACATTTTTCTCCTCACGGGTCTAAGTATTGCTAGAGCCTGTGAAAATCCGGATGGTCCTATAACTTCCTAGACTTCTTTCTCTTTATGTGGTCCATCATTTTTTATTAAATAACTCTTGATTGTTAGCTTACTAAGTTAATAAGAGTTCCAAAAGGAATCAAGTCAATTGGTGTTGTGCTCAGAGCATTGTTCAAAACTTTGGACACGTGTATAAACCAAAATAGTAAGTTTTTTGGTCTTGAATCTACTTCAACTTATCTGTCTTGATTCATCTTTTTGAGAGTGATCTTCCAAGGCATATAGGGTGTCTAATACATCCTTTAGCAATCTAAAAGGGACCACTACATATCCTTGGAGTTTTCTTGGCTATTGTGGTGCAAAGTTTTTGCAGCATCACTTCATCTTCTCCAAGTACAAATCCATCTCTTCATAGTGGTATCAGAGCAAGGTTGGACAACATGGCAAATGGATTTCCTTCATCAATCGACAAATTGGATAGAGGTAACTACTCAGCCTTGTCATTAAGGATGGAAGCTTATCTTCAATGAAGGAATTTATATGGTTATATAGCTGAAGATGAGGTTATGCCAAGTTTGAGGAATAAAGGTCAACCAACACAAGAAGAGTAAGAAAGATTGAGCACATGGTGCTCCAAAGATGCACTTGCAAGGTCTTATCTCCTCAAATCTATCTCAGATTTTTTGTTGCATCACATTATAAGTTGTAAAACATCTTAGGAATTGTGGAATGCACTTGAAGCCTTCTTCTCTTCAAGTACAAAGGCCAAGAAGCACCAACTATCGTTGGACTTCACAATTTTCAAGAAGCCTCCCAAATAAAATGTGACTGATTTTGTCACAAAGCTCAAAGACATAGTGGATCAGTTGGAAATCATTGGAGAGGTAATAGATGAAGAACAAATTGTAAGACAGGTCATCAATGGCTTGAAGGCAGATGACAAGTGGGAAACATTCACTACAGCTATGGATCTATACATGGATATGCATGTACCAGATTTCAATACACTCATAGGAAAACTACTTACTCAAGAGGCCAAGCTTATCAAGAATGGAGAAAACTCCAAAGGTAATCAATCTTCAGCTTTGTATACTGATAAAAGCAAGTCAAAAGAAAACAAAGGAAGAGGAAAGAAAGTGGATGATGAAGCAGGTACACATCAAGCTAACTATGCAGGTAGAGGAAGACATGGTAGAGGTAGAGGCAGAGGAGGAATGCAAGGCAGGGGGAGATCCCAAGTCTCTAATTCATGCTCTATCTGTGGATTAACTAATCATACAACTGATAATTGCTTTAGGAATTCGAGGAATCAAAGAGCTAGAGGCTACAATGGAGGAAGTTATGGCTACTCAAGAGGAAGGTTCAACAATTACCATGGCAACCATAACAATTACAACCATTCAAACTATCAAGGAGGCAATAGAGGAAGAAGAGACTTCAATAACTACACAAAAGGCTCAAATCAAGAGGACTCATTGTTAATCATGAATATGGCTCCCCAATGAAAGTGATAGGCTCAATATGGATCTACAAATTGAAAAAGAACTTAGATGGATCAGTTAACAGGTATATGGCAAGGCTTATGGTAAAAGGCTTTGCACAAACTCAGGGAATTGATTATGAGGAGACCTTCTCTCTTGTGGCAAAGATGCCTACAATTAGGGTTTTCCTTAGTATTGCCTCTTCCAAGAATTGGAAGATACTTCAATTGGATGTAAAAAATGCATTTCTTAATGGATGGATAACAGAAGATGTATATATGGCACAACCACCTAGTTTTGAGAATCAAATATATCTTGATTATGTGTGTAAGCTTAATAAAGCTTTATATGGACTCAAACAAGCCCCAAGGGCTTCGAATCACAGGCTTGTCTCATTCTTGCAGGAGAAAGGATTTCAACCTAGCAAGGCAGATCCATCACTATCTTAAAAGGAGTAATTCTGAAGTCATCTATTTGAGTGTGTATGTAGATGATATTATACTCTTACTGGAAATGATACAGGTGGCATGAAGAGAATCAAAGAACAGATGAAAGAAGAATTGAAGATAAGTGATTTAGGTTCCCTTACCTACCTTCTAGGATTGGAAGTTGTCTACAAAGTCATGGTTTGTTTCTCAATCAAAGAAAGTACATTAAAGACATGTTTGCAAAATTCAAGATGCAAGATAATGTGATAGGTTATCAAAGCCTTATGGGTAGTTTGAACTATGCCACATTGACAAGGGTTGATATATGTTATAGTGTGAGTGTGCTAAGTCAATTTATGCACACACCCAGGAAACCTCACATGGAGGCTGCCAAGAAGATACTCAAATATCTCAAAGAGACCATGAATGAGGGGTTATACTACCCCTATGTATCTTATTTATGTTTGAAATTGTTCTCTGATGGAGACTACGCTGGCTCCAAGGAAGACAGGAGGAGCACCTCATGATATCTTACCTTTGTAGGTTCAAAACTTGTCTCATGGTCATCCACAAAGCAACCCACATTTGCACTCTCTTCTACTGAAGCTAAATACAGAAGCCTTGCCATAGCTACACAAGAAACAACATGGATGAAGACACTATTCACATATCTTGGATTGGAGATTGGAACTCCAACTATTTTTTGTGACAACATGAGCTCCATTCACTTGGCTGCCAATCCAATTTTTCATGCAAGGACTTAACATATGGAAGTACATTATCACTATGTAAGAGAGAAGATTGTGAGCAAAGAAATTAAGTTAACTTATGTGTCCACTCATCAACAATGTGCAGATATTCTAACCGAAGCATTAGATGGTACAAAGCTTTGCAAATTCAAGGCTATGATTGGTTTGCAGGTAATCTTGGAAAATATTTGAGTATCCTCTTGGCTGCCTCCATGTGAGGTTTCCTAGGAGTGTGCATAAATTGACTTAGGGCACTTACACTATAGCAAATTGTCCACTCCAGTCAATGTGGCATGATTCAAACTACCCAATAAACTTTGATAACTAGTTATGTCTTCCATTTTCTCTCCCTCATGAGCTCTTAGCTTCTCACTCATCTCCATGGGTGTACCTGCAACCTTTGAGTTCTCCATCTTGAATCTAGAAAGTATATCTTTGATGTACTTCCTTTGAGTAAGATACACACCCTTTTTTGTATCCACTACTTCCAACCGTAGGATGTATGTGAGTTGCCTAGGTCAGTGATGTTGGAATCTTCCTTCATTTGAAGCTAGATCCTCCTTATGCCTTCAACAACATTGGCCTAGGTCACTGATGTTGGAGTCTTCCTTCATTTGAAGCTAAATCCTCCTTATGCCTTTGACACCATTGCTAGTGAGTACTATATTGTCAACATATAAACAAAGGTATATGACTTCATATTGGTTTCTCTTGATGAAACGTGAAGGATCTTCTTTGCTAATCATGAATCCTTTATCCTAGAAATAGGTAACAATCCTATGACTCCAAGCTCTTGGAGCTTGTTTTAGACCATACAAGGCCTTCCTTAACTTGCATACATATTCAGGGAATGATAAATCTTCAAAATCAAGAGTTTGATCCATATATACCTCTTAAGATATCCAATCATTTATGAATGTATTCTTTACATCATTTGGTAAATCTTCTAATTCATGGAAGTTTCAATGCTCATAAGCACTTTAAGAATTGGCATCTTTACCACGAGTGAAAAATTCTATTCATAGTCAATCCCTTATGTTTTTGCATATCCTTTGGCCACAATTCTTGCTTTATATATGTTGATAGTTCCATAAGAGTTTTTCTTTACCTTCTATATCCACCTTGATCATATGATCTTCATAGATGAAGTCTTGGGTACCAAATCCCGAGTATGGTTTTCCTATAGGGCTTCATTCTCTTCCTCCATGTTGTTCATATGCTCTAATTTCCTCTTTGCTTCCTCATAAGATGAGGGCTCCTCAGAGTTTGGATCTTGTGCTAAATAGATAGAGTTCTAGTGACCAATGATGTATCATAGCCATTCCTTTCTGGCCTCTTCTTTTATTTAGTTGACCTTCGGATGGTTTCTTGAGAAGATTCTACTACATCCCTCAACTCATGCACTTTAGATTTACCTTTGGATTTCGAAGAGTTAGTTTTTCTCCTTGGATTCTTCAAATAATCTTTAGATTCACTTGATCTTTAAGTGTGTGGTCATTCTTTCTTGATAGATTTGGAAAATCTTCTTCTCCGTCATAAGGTAGCTTGATTCTCCTACAATCATCTTCAAACAATGACTTGTTTTCATCAAACACAACATGTTTGCTTACTATGAATCCTCTGTTATTGGGATTGTATAATCTATAACCTTTTTTATTAATGCATAGCCTATGAATATACATGTCTTTGCCTTAGGGTCCAAGTTACCTCTTATCTGTGAAGGTATGTGTGCATATCCAATGCCCCAAAGATCTTGCAATGCTTCTTCCATTCCATGCCCCATATGGATTCATGCCATCTAGATCCTTTGATGGTAATATATTCCCCAAATAGGTGGTAGTTGGTACTCCCTCTACCCACAAGTAGTTAGGAAGTTTCTTCTCATTGAGCATGGACTTGTAGCCTCCACAATTGTTCTATTTCTTCTCTTTGCCACTCAAGTCTGCTCAAGAGTGTATCTGGTGGTGATTTCTCTTTTGATTCCTCTATCTTGAAGATAAGAATCAAATTCATGGTAGAAGTAATCTTCCCCTCCATCCAACCTTAGTCCATCTACTACAATCATCTATGAATGACACATAGTACCTTGATCCAAAAATTGAAGGTTCCTTGCTTAGTGCCCATACCCCTATGTGGACATGCTCTAAGATATCTCCATGTATGTAGCCTTTCTTTGTGAATGGTTGCTTGTGTGACTTACTGAATTGACATGCACTACACTTCTATATATGTTTTGTTTTGATATGTTGGGTAGTCCAACTACACTTTGATCTCTACTGATTTGTTTGAGGGCTCTTTCTCCAATATGAGCTAACCTCTTGTGCCAAAACCCTAACTCTAATAGGGTTTGAGTACCATGGTTGAACAAGGAAATATTCTTGATGTCTTGGAGCTCAAAAGTGAACAACCTACCTATCTTCTACCCTTTTGTTATCTTCTTGAATCCTTGATATGGGTCTTCAACATATGCTCTGTGCTCTATAAATATCACTTGCTAAACTTTCTCAACAATCTAACCTACATTTATAAGGTTCCTTGTGATAGTAGGTACATAAAGGACTCTACTTAGTAAGGTCATGTTACCATTAGATGTCTTCACATTACCTATCTTTTCAGTTGGATGTCTTGTGTCATCTCTTGTTTGAAGTTCATGTTTGTTCTTTGGATCTTCCAAGTCTGAGAGTAGAGCCACATTTCTTGCCACATGATTTGAGCATCCAAAGTGTATGTAAAACATGCTCATAAGACTTAGCATCCTTCATTGTCATGTTCATGATTAGAAGTGAGTGCTCTTGACCTTGATCATTTGTATAGTTGTTGAAGTCACTCCTTCCTTTGTATCCACCTTGATAATTGTTCTCGCATGAGTTGTTGTTATATCTATAAGAATTATTGAATAAGACTCTTGAGTTTCCATAAGCTCCTCTATTTATTGCCTTCCTCTTTGATTCCTTCGATTCCTAAAATGATTCTATGTGATGTGATTTGTTAGACCACATATAGCATAGAGTGATGAGCTTTAGGATCTCCCCCTGTTTTGTCTACCTCCTCTACCTCTTCCTCTTTATCCTCTACCTCTATGTACAAAATTGGTTGCAAAGGATCCTTCATCATCAAATTTCTTACCTTTTGCTTTTTCATGCTTGCCTTTATTCTTATCTTTATAGAGGGCAGAGGATTGGTTACCCTTTTTGGTTCTAATGATTCTTCATAAGCATTGCCCCATGAGTATGTTAAATTGAGGTACTTGCATGTCCAAGTATAGGTCCATAGCTATGGTGAAGGCTTCCCATTTATCATCTGCTTTAATCGCATTGATGACTTGCCTCACAATTTGCTCCTCATTAATGATCTCTCCAATTTTCCCAAGTTGTTTTGCAATATCTTTCATCTTGGTGACTAAGTCATTTACACTTTGCTTGGGCATCTTTTTTAGTGTTTTAAACTCCATCCATAGTTGATTCTTCCTAGATTGGGTGCTTGAGGAGAAGAATGCTTCCAATGCACTCCATGTCGCTTGAGAGGTCTTAAAATTCTTGTTGATATATTTAGGTAGTGATGTGTGTGAACACTCTAGGACCATCAGGGCACTTTTTTTCCTATTTAGAATGTTTTTCCCTCGGCTTGTATATATGCCTATTGCCCTAACGGGTTACTTAACTTTGTACATTCTAGTGGTAATGCATTGATTATTGTGTGTTGTGGTCCAAGCTTCTTCTTCTTCCCTGTGCTTTTCAAGTGCTTTCGCAAACCTCAAACTCCAACAATTGGTATCAAAACAAGTTGTTGCTTCATCTAGGGCATCATCAACACCCCTCCGATCATAGTCTCGTTTCTGTTGAAATCGCAATATGAGTTTGTTTCGGCCTCTGAACGCACTATTGCAGTGCTTGTATAGGATATTTTGTCTTTTTGTGCCAAAGATATATACAGGTTTTGATTCCCCAGTATAAGCATCTCGAAGTCTGCTAGAAGTTTAGCAAAACTCGATAGGGTAGTTTTGTTCAACTTTTTGAGATACAATCAATTTTCTACATTAGGGTATTTTATTCTGTGGCCATGGCTGAAAGCAGTGATGTATTCCGTATGTTGGCTATCGAGGATAAGTTGGATGGTACAAAATACCCATTGTGGGCTTATATAATGCATCATGTATTGGTCACAAAAGGACTGTGGAATATTGTGCAGGGTGTTGAAAAACATCCTATTACACCTGCAAATATAGGTACTGAAGCTGATGCAGATGGCATCAAAGATGGTGATACTCTATAGATCCATGTTCGTGTTGTGGTTTTTGCTGCACCTATTGTAGAGAAAAGTCATTGTGATGGAAGAGATGCTCAGACACATGCATTGATAGCCTTGTCTGTCAAACATGCCATTATTCTTCACATTCGCTCTTATAGAACAACTAAGGATGCCTGGGATACACTTACCACTTTATACCACGCAAGGAATGAGGCTCATGTTTCTTACCTCCAAAATTAGTTGGGAGTGAGCACATGAATGAAGGAGATTCCATGGATATTTTTCTGAAAAAGATAAAAGATTTGAAGGAACAGTTGATTTTTGCTGATGAAATCTTGCCTAAAAATTACTTGCTTAGACTATTCTGAATGGTCTTCCTGATTCATATCAGAGTTTTGCTTCTACTCTTCATTTGATGATGAAAGGCAATCCAAAAGCCTTAACATTTGAGGAGTTAGTCTCTATTCTATTGCAGTAAGATCACTCTAGGCAGAAGAGGTCCATTATGTGTGTTGCAGAATAAGCTTTCATGGCTAATCAGAAGGGCAAAGGTAAATGGAGCTCTTCTATTAGTAAGCAAAAATCTGCTAATTTTGTACAATCAAAGAAGGATGGTAGAGACAACAAGAAAATAGAAAAGCAAAAATTGTTTTGCAAGATTATAAAGCAAATGATCATGTCATAAAGAATTGTCCAAAACTGGCTGCAAAAGAGGCAAAGAAAAAGGAGTCTGAAATCGTTGTTGTAGAGGCCTCTACAGCAAAAATAGAGTCTACTAATCTAGTGAAGAATGAAGAATGGGTGTTTACTATTGTTTGCAGTTTTGACCCATCTTTTCATGAATAGTACATGTCTCTACTAGAATCAAATGTTCGGAACTTTCATAGTTGGGCAACCAAACATATTACCTTATAGTGCAGTTTCTTCACTTCACTCTAGCCTTTCCCTATAGGGAATACTGTCACATGCACCAAAAACTCCTCTTATCTTGTCATCAAAGTTTGTAAGATCATTCTAACTATTGTTGATGGTAGTTCTTTTACATTTTTAGATGCTTTATTTGTGCCAAGGATCAAGAAGAATTTGTTATTAGTTTCAGCTTTAGCTAAGATTGGCTTGGTTGTGGAAACTATTGATGATAGATGTAAAGTTCATGATCTATCAAATGGTGATGTCATTATTGCTTCTGGCATTCTTTGTCGTGGGTTGTATAAGCTCATAGACTATAAAAGATATGTGAATGATTTAGCATGTGTAGTACATGATTCTCATGCTATGTTAGATGCAAAGCTTTGGCATGCACACTTTGGTCATCTGAATTTTGCTAGTTTGCTATGCTTGCAAAAATTTGAAATGGTGTCTTCTCTGCCCAAACTTGAGTCACCTGGCAAACATGTTTGTGAAAGCTATATTTTGGGCAAAATGCAACGTTCCTCCTTTCAAAAAGATGGTTCAGTTTGAGCTACTCAGAAATTGTAGCTTGTTTAGTGTGATGTCTATGGTCATATGCAAATACCCTCTTTTGGAAATTATCTTTACTTTGTGACTTTCATCGATGATTTTTCTAGGCATGCATAGGTATATCCATTGAAAGCAAAGTCCAAAGTGTTTATGTGCTTCAAATATTTTCTCTTTTTGGTTGAAAATTTGTTAACATGTAAAATGGGCACCCTCCATTTTGATTGGGGGGCATATGCCCTATGATTTTAATACATTTCTAGTTCAACATGGGATAAAACATCAGTGTATAGTGCCATATACACCTCATTAAAATGGAGTTGTTGAACGGAAGAATGGGTCACTCATGGAGATGGCGATGTGTATGGTCAAGAGTCTAGCTTTACCACATAGTTTTTGGCTTGAGGCTGTTATATGTGCAACCTATGTACTTAACAGGTGTGCCACTAAAGCGCTACAATATATCACTTCATATGAGGCTTGGCATGGTCACAAGCCATCTATTGCTCATCTATGTGTTTTTGGTTGTTTGGCATTTGCATTAGTGTCTGACAACAACATAGAAAATTGGATGATAAAGTAGTGAAATGTATTTTTGTTGGGTACAGTTCTGAAAGCAAAGGCTATTGTCTATATCATCCAAAGACTCAACACGTTCTGGTTAGCCATGATGTTGTTTTTGTGCAAGACACTATTCAGCCATTACTTTCATGCACTATGGAGACATCTGTTAGGTCCAGAGATATGTATGATACTTTGCTGCCTCTTTTTATAGAAGGATAGTCTAGTGTTGGTCCTAATAAGGCAACTTCTCAGCCTTTACAAGTTTCATGTGATGATGAAAATCACTCCATTTCTGATGCAGATTTACATGATGCACTTGTTGAGGAGAGAGTTGATATTGAGGAGGCAAAAACTATGCCAAAATAGTTGGTGCAAACTTTGCATGATAGCAAATTAGAAGCAGCTCTATCATATCATACTCGTTCAGGCTCTCATAGTTCTTCTTTTGCATCGGATTGCTATTCTATGGCTACATCTAATCTCCATAATGAGAATGAGCATGTTTTGTTTGATGAAGCACAAAATTCGAAAAATTGGATGGGTACTCTGCAATCAGAATATGATGCTATCACAAACAATGGTACCTCGTCGTTATGTGAGTTTCCTCCTAGCAAGAAGGCCATTGGCACTAAGTGGTTATACAAGCTCAAGCATAAGCCTGATGGAACAGTTGACAGGTATAAGGCTAGGCTTTTTGCAAAGGGTTATGCACAAGAAAGAGGCATTGATTTTGATGAAACCTTTGCTCCTACATGTCGAATGACTATTGTTCGTAATATTTGTGCACTTGCATCTCATCGTGGTTGGAATCTACATTAAAATTGCATTTTTGAGTGGTGACTTGCATGAAGAAGTGTATGTTTTTCAGCCTTGTGGCTTTGTGCAGAAAGGGCATGAAAACAAAGTATGTTGTTTCCCTTATTGAGTTCGCCGACAAATGTCACACCACTTCACATAGGTATGTGCATCCATGTGAAGGGTTGGCCACCAAAGACATGCAAATAGTAAATCTTTGATCACCCGATATGGTCCAAAATGTCCTCCTACTACACCTTGGTGAGCATTTTCCAAGATCTTAAGATATTCACTCTCGTGGACACACAACCTAAGATATCCATATTTTCCTCGTTTGTATAGATTATCACCTATGAGTGTGTAATCTAGTGCTTCTTGCTCTAAGCTTCGTTGTCTGGCCAATGTCATTTCATGAGGGAATGTTTTCCTCCTCGAAACCTCACCATTGGTTCACTCCAATCTAGTATTAGAGACACTTGATATAGTGTAGCATAGTCCACATGTGGTCTAATACAACACACTGGGCATTCCTTGCACAACTTATGGACATCTGCTTCCATAGTTGGCCAATACACCCCTAATCTTTGTAGGATCTGGAGAGTTCTATGTTTGAATTAATGTCGTTGGAGTGTACCTACATGTGTTATTTGCAACCACTTTGCATGCTTCTCTTCTTCTACACAACCAAGTTTTTCCTCAAGAACTCTTTAAACACATGGCACATCAGCCTCTAAAAGGTAGCTGGTGCATTGGTAAGCCCAAATGGCATTACCCAAAAAGCAAATATGCCCCACTCTATGGCAAAAGCTATCTTATGTAGATCTTCTGGGGCTATGGCCACTTGATTGTAGCCAGAGAACCCATCAAGGAAACTATACACTTCCTTACCTGCTAGTCTTTCTAATAGGTGCTGAGTGATTGAAAGCATATAGTTATCTCTAATAGTGGTTTCATTGACCTTCTTCAAGTTAATGCATACACGTAGCTTGCCATTCTTCTTGGGCACCACCACAATGGGGGATACCCATTCAGTGTGCTCAATTTCATAGATAAATGCAGCTTCTACTAAACGATATATCTCTTTCTTGATCTTGGCAGCATAATTGTCATTATAGGTGTATGGATTCTACTTAGAGGGTTTGGCCCCTAAGGTCATGGGAATCATATGTCAGCATATGTCAGGGTCTACGCCTTTCAAGTCCTTGTAGCTCCATGCAAAGACATCTCTATATTCTTGTAGCAAGTCCACCAACTCTTGCTCCTCATACTCTGTTAAATCATGCCCTATGTATGTGCATCTTTCTTCACCTTCCTCTATGGTCACAATGATTTTCTTAGTTTTCTCTTTGTTATCATAGGCCTCTCTTGGTTGTGCTTCACATTTAGGCATCCTCATCATGACTTTTCTATCTTATATCTCATACTTCTTAAAATTTATAGGGATCCCAAACAAAGATTCTTCCTCCTCTTGTGCGGCTTCTCTCGTCTTTCTTTTCTTTCCTTCACTCTTGGCGGTTATGTGTGTGGTTAATCTCAGATCATTCATAAACTCTTCGTGTCTTTGAGGGTGAGCTTCTACTTCATACAGGAATTCTCCTTCCGATGCATGGAAGGGATCCATATGATATACTCTAACTCTGAATCACTTACTCTTCGATCATTCATAAACTCTTCGTGTCTTTGAGGGTGAGCTTCTACTTCATACAGGAATTCTCCTTCCGATGCATGGAAGGGATCCATATGATATACTCTAACTCTGAATCACTTACTTGATTGATCTCATCCATACTAGCCTTGCACTCTTCGAGAATCAAATCACACATAATTGGTTCTATGGCAAAGACTGAAATGTCATAGCCATCTTCATCACAGCGTGGTGTCCATTGTTCTTCATTGATGGCTACATCCATTGTTGCTAGGATTTCTTCCCAACCATGAGGTTCCAATTCTTTGTCTAGGAAAAATATAGGTGCGTAGCCTGGGTCTCGTATTGATCTAACAGTTTCCTTCGCACTTACCTCTCTAGCCTTTTCTCGTTCCTCTTCTTCTTCTGCCACTTTACACATCCACAAGTAAGTGTCTTCATGCATCCATGAGGATGATGATCCTATGGAATGCACCGACTCCGTGTCTTCAGTGGTTCTATGGATGGGATTCCACTGCATAGGGGGCACATCTCTATGAGAGTAATCTTTGAGATTGACTTTGGTTGTGACACCTAAGTCTTGCAAATACAAGGAATTGGTTCCCCAATCTTGTACTATTTGTAATTGTCTCAAGAAGGGTCTTCCCAAAATCATCTCATAGGCCGGATTTTTGCTAAAGTCACATATAGCAAAAGTGTGCTCAAACTCTACACCACAAGTAGTGAGAGTTATTCCTTCTAGCATTCCTAAGGGTCTCTCTATGTGTCATCAACCATCTATAATTTCATTCTAGTTGGCCTGAGTGCTGGTTTTCCCCAACACTTCCATAGGGAAGTGGTAGCAATTGCAACTCCTACACATGAGTCCAAAATCACATTGGTAGTGTAACCTTGATGAGTGATGGGAAGATAGGTGTTTCCTTCTTCTCCTTTGCTCATGTCCCCTATCTTGTCTAAGGGTATTTTTGGCTCTGTTCTAAAAGATCCTACTTGGAAACAAGGTTTCACTACTTCTGGCACTTAGTTGGCTATGTGTTTCCACAATTCTAGTTTAACTTTGAGTAGCTCTTCTAAAGTGAGATTGCACTGCACTTTAGTGTTCTTCATTGCCTCCATATTCCTAGGTATGACTGTATTTTCATTTCTTACCAAGAACGTGGGTGCTCTCATACAGGTGGACTTTGCTTCCCATGGGCCTATGAAATGAGGCAATTCCAGCAAAGAATTAGACTCAAAGTCTAACCACTCACTAGGCTGCTCATCTTCCTGCTCTCCATAAATGAAAGGAATGTCTTGTGGGCATTGATCATGTAGGTCATCCACAAGTTCAATAGGAGGAGGATTCTCACTTTCTTTTTCCCATTTCTCTTCTTGAATTTGTCTTACAAATTCTTGGGAATATCGATTCATAGAAAAAGTGGTGTCAGGCTCAGTGGAATAAGGCACATAACCTTACTTGGGAGGAATGCTCATTCTTCCTCTTGCCCTGTTCTTACTCGAAGAGGCGTCCTTTCCATATTTTGCAATTAAGCTCTCCAATCTTTCTAATAGTCCATCAAAATGGAATTGAGTCTTCGCTAAACTAGAGTTATTGAAGAGCCGGCTAGCCTCAAACATGGTTTGAGTCAATTCTACCATCTTAGCACAAAGCTAAGTCCATTCAAGCTCTAGTCCAGCTCTAGGGTAACACTTTTCATGATTTGTTATAGTTGGTCCTTCTTGGATTCTGGCGTGATATGCTTTAAGCATCATGTCTATCCTTAGGAGTGGATCTGCTAAGATTGATCCTACTCTAGGTGGTGGTGGGATTGTGTGGGGTGGTTTAGAAAGTGGTGGATTGGAGGATGATGGGAATGGTGGTGGTGGAGTTGTGTGAGATTGTGTTTGAGATGTGAGTTCAATTATCTTTGCCTTTGTTTCTCTCAAGTTTTCCTCAATTTTGCTCATCTTCTTTGCCCATTGCCTTTTCATTCGTTCATGGCTTTCTCTCCAAGCTCTAGTCCTCTTCTTGTTTAGACTCTCAGTCTCACTAACCTTAGAACTCTTTTCCCAGCCTAAGACATGGTTTTGCTGCAATGCATGAGCATATTGGTGGGGTTCTTAGGACAATCTCGTAATAGGTGCTCCTACCCACAGTTTGGACAAAAACCTTGAATTGTCACAGATTGGGGTTGTGTAGGTGCAAGCATAGGGCAATGACAAATGAGGTGACCTCTCTGGCATCGATAGCATGGTCCTCTAGGAGATGGGGGTCTTATCTACCTAGGTTGGGCCTAGAGTTAGGATTTGCGTACATGACATTTGCATATTCTGGCTCCCAACTAGGTTCGCTTGGGTTTTCATAATTGTATGACTCATTATGCTTAGGTGACTCCATATAGTAAGCATGTGGACTATCAATATGAGTCGATTCAAAGCTATGATCATTTGGGTCACTTTCTGAAAGCAATGGTGATACTGGCACTAAGGCTCTATTCAAATTTTCTTCAACAACTACATATTTCATTGGGATTACATTGGCTGGAGGTAGAGGCTGTTGAGCTAGCACTAATTGAGGTCTTTGTTGTCCTTGATAGGGTGGTTGGTAGGGTTTTTGGGGCCTACCATACTGTTGTGGTGGGTATTGGTTCTGGTATCTTCCTTGTTGTGGATATGGCTGAGGATAATTTTTCCTAACAGCTTGTTTATTATATGGGCAATCTTGTGTAGTGTGGTTGGTATATCTCCTTTCTATGGTGCAGTATTGGCTATTAGGGTTCATTTGGGGTTGAGCCATGATAGGGCACAGATTAGCCATGTGGTCTCCTCCACAGGTACAACACCGTTTCAGAGGGGCAAATCTCGGTATTTGTTTGCTAGAGACTCCTAACTTCTAAGCTACCTTCTCTACAAGTTCCTCAATAGA
The DNA here is from genome assembly GCA_020310875.1 of Ceratopteris richardii. Taxonomy (NCBI): domain Eukaryota; kingdom Viridiplantae; phylum Streptophyta; class Polypodiopsida; order Polypodiales; family Pteridaceae; genus Ceratopteris; species Ceratopteris richardii. The sequence goes on from CM035428.1 coordinate 61,488,727, forward strand.
TGTGGATGGCTTTGAATTGAGGCTAGTAGAGCTATCTGAATCTTTGTAGATTTTTGAAAGCTCTAATTCCTCCCCTAGATTATCCTCAATATCTATGCACATGTACACACTCTTCTATGGATATAGGGTCCTTTAGATACACATAAGATCTCTAAGAATAAGGCCACTTGTTTGGAAGGTGTGGTTAACTTGGGCATAGGGCATCTCTCTAGGTATTGCCAAAATCTCCTTCCTACAAGTCTCATTGTCTCTTGAGGTGTTTGTTTAAAACTATGGATCAATGAGGAAGTGTTGTGCCTTATGCCACTCTTTGAAAATTCCATGATGAAGGCTTCTAGAAGTTGGTCTATGTTTCTAAATTGCCTTTGTTGTAGTGGTTGAAACCATAAAAGGGTCGTGTTCTTCAGGGTTAGACCAAAAGCATTGTATTGTGTGAATAGGTCATCAACTTGCTCAACTCTCAAGACTTGCCTAAATTCTGCCACATGATCATATGGGTCTCTAGTGGATTCGAAGCAGTTCTTCATGGACTTCACCAATTGTGTAGGCCATAAAGTGCTTGTGTGTTCTCTAGGCCTTGGCAGAGGGAATTCATCTGCATTTCTTTGATTTCTTGGGTCCCTATGTCTCTCATTTTCCATTCTATCCATTTTTGTTCTCATTCCTTCTCTTCCCATTGGGTTAGCAATACTCACCTTGGGTATATCTCTACTCCTGTCTATCTGGGTTCCATGAGCTTGAGATGTTCCAGCTCCTTGGTGACCAGAAGAGACATTGGATCTTGGTTGGAGAAAAACAAATTCACCCTTCCAAGTGTAGGCATTCCTACCATGCTTCGAGACCACAAAGACCCTCTCAGAAGTATTGTCTTAGTAGGTCATTTTCCCTGGTGTATCTAGATCTGTGAATTCATAGATGGTAAGCATCCTGACTTCAGTAGACTAGTCAGATTTATACCTTTAGAAGGCCTCGTTTGTCTTTTGATTTAAAAGCAAGTCTATTCTCTTATTGTCCTAGGGAACCCACTCTAGAGTGATTAATCTTGTCAAGACAGATTTTCTTGGAGTGGTTCTTGGCTCTCTTCCTAGGTTCCCTTGCTCTAAGTCACCTACTTTGGTCTCTAAGATTTTATTGCCAAATTCATCTATTCTATCTGGCTGGTTGGTGACCACATACATTGTTCCTTCTTTATCTATGTATGAACTGTTTTTAAATTTGGCTACTACATGTTTCTAGTCCAATGGGTTGATCTAGGTTCTTTATTTAGAGAATGGATCTTCTCATACCATCATCATAGATAGGAGCACCTAATTGCTTGGTCTTGATATATTCTAGTTGAGTCCTGTAAGGGCCCTCTTGTTTTTCTAGGTACCACTCTTGAGCTACCTATGGGTCTCTCCATGTTATAAGACATCTCAAAATCAATTGTTTTTGAACTGAGAATATAGGGATAATCGCTAAGCTACTGGGCCCAAGACCTAGTGGTGTGGTTGACACTAGCCTCAGATGATCTGACACTTTGACGGTCTCTTCCTAGGTGTCTTCCTGATCTCAAGTTCATATGCCCAATTGAGTAGCCCAAGGACCCTTGTACAACCACATTGTGGATTCCTTGATATCAATCACTTGTTCTTTTTTAAGTTTTCTAGTGTGTATTTCCTTGTCTTTAAGTATGCGTTGAGAGGAGCACTTAAGTTTCCCATACTTTATGTTTTTCGTCCAATCGAATTAAGTTCTTTGCCCTTAAGTTATCCCTTGACTAGAATTTTAACCTATTCTTATACTTGAGAATTTAAAGGTTCTTAGAACTTGAGAGTTCCTATTGTACCCCTAATCAAGCAAAACATCTACCCGCACTTAGCCTAAGCTAGGAATGGATTGAGGGGGTTGAGAGATCTTCCAACCTCAAGTTGCTTTTCCTTGCTTCACTTGTATGCCCAGGATGCACATTCCCAAGCTTGCACACAATAGCACTTTGCTTTGATCCCTCCAAGAGATCTCAATGAACTTGTAAAATTTCCAATCTTAGCTCAAGATTTTAACTTCAATTGTTAGACAATTTACTTCAGTCACATTTAAAGACCCTCTTTCCCCCTTTGGTATTGCACAAAAAAAAATTCTAGGGCCCCTAGGTTTCCTATCCCACTTAAGTTCAACTTTGAGGTTGAGGCTTTGGTTTTGATGAAACCAATGTGAATCATACTTGCTTTTCCCTTTTTGTGAGATAGCAAGTACTTGTTTTCCCTCAATCAAACCACTCCTATTCACTCTCGACTGCTCTTCTTGCAAGATGACAGACACAACCTCATCAAATGCATACATATTTGGACTCCCTTTTGTAGCCAAACAGAGTGTGTTGGAAAAGCTTTGAAAATGTTATGGTAATCATTTCAACAATGTAGAGATGAGTGATGCATCCTGAATAATCTCATATATGTTTGTGAATTGCTCATTGAAGTCCTTGATGCATGCGACATACATATCCACAGACTCATTTTCAGCCATACATACATCCTCAAGTATGCAACATGTTTTTCATTATGCACGGCATACAAAGAAGCAAGAGTTCGCCATGCCTCTCTTGATGTAGAACATGACCGAATGTGTGGAACTATATGATGCTTCATGGAAAGCACAATCAATGCATGAGCTTGAGCATCTTTTCCATCCCATCTAAGTTGATCATGTGTAGGTGGAGAAGGAGTAACCATTTTACTTGAAGAAGAAGCTCTATCTCTAATAGTAGACTCTAAAGTAGAGGAACTTGTGGGTCTTGGATCTACATTTTCCACTATGTTCAATAGTTGTTTTGCAACAAGAAAGTATTTCATCATGTAAGACCACATCGAATAGTTTTTCCCATCAAGCTTATCTTCATCTTGGAGCATGCCAAAAAAATCATTGATGCTCGCCATTTCACTAAGAACAATAATTCAACAAGATCTTTACTTCAATGGAAGTTGAAATGAATGCTCAAATTTCATCTCGCAATCAGTCACACTGATGGTGATTCTAACTACACGAATGGCTTTGACATGTGTGTAAAAACTAATGCAAATGATGGAAATGCTTCTTAACTAATCAAAATCTATGTTCTATGCTCAAAAGTTGACTTGCATTGTTAAAAGTGTGTGTGCACTATGATGTAAAAAAGTCAAAACTTGAGAAGGAGTTGAGCGTACTCTGATATAACTATTAGATGTGTTTAGAAGTGTGAGACACACACAAGAAACACAAACAAGGAGCACAAATGGACCAAGACACACGGAGGATATGGATGGTTGGAATAGCTCTCTCTATTGATGATGAACAGAATTTAAGTAAGAGCTTAATAATATCCCTAAGTACAAAGTACCTCCACCTATGAGTGTATCAAGTATGTGGTAACATGGGAAAAACCTCTAGCCAACACTAGAGTAAAACGTGCACATGTATAGGGAAAACGTTCACATAAATGCTACTCGAGGAACACATAAGTATAATAGGCAAAAGTTTGGATTGTTTGTGGTACCTATGGGTGTAAATCTGACATTAGTGGGAGGTTTAGAGACTCATAAAATCTAAGTTCCTAGGATTGTGTTTGTTTTTATTATTGTAGAGGTGTTGATAAATTATGCACTTGAAGTAGTTTCCATAGTAGAGTATAGATGGTTAAGTGGAACATTTGAGATAGGTGGAATGGGATTTCTAGGATCGTGAATTGGAGTAACCATGAACTTAGGCATCCCATTCATGAAGACAGATAGACCATGGTGTGTAAAATGTCACTGGTCATCTACACTCACTGAATAATATTGCCTATTACTTTCATCCTCATAGGTAGGTTGTATGGATTGATATGAATGTTTGATTTCATAAATATCCACATGATAAAACCTCTGCTTGCTAGCAATGGATAAGTCTAAAATAATTCTTTAGACTTTAAAGCAAAGTACAATTCCAAAGATGTTCCATCATGAATCACTTTGCTGATATGAATTTTCCTTATTAAAGAATGTACCTCATTAAGATGAACCTTATTTTGGTACAGTTGTAGGTCTCAAATCAGATTAGTATTATTTGGGACTTGTATTCCTTGTGGAGTGGTTATCTCTAGACCATGTAATAGGCTTAAATCTTGTCCACTAATGTGTCTCTTTATAGCTAAATTAAAATGAGATTAAGAAGATTTAGATCCCTGAGCTATCCTAATTCAAAAATAGATTATCCATAGTCATCTTGGTAGATGGTTGCTCCTAATGCATTAATAAGGTTGAAGGTGAGCTAGATTTGGTATTCTCCTTCGAGCTTTGACATCCATTACGCTTACATTTTTGGATAAGGAATTTGCATATATCATGACCTTGATGAGGCCATGGTCGCTATTTCACTATTAGACTTTCTTAGAGTCTCTTAAGTTCTCCTAACTAAGCCTATAGCACTCTCCTTGGTAGAGATGCTTCTACATGTTGATCTATTCATCCCAATTAGCTTTTTGGAGCACAAAATCATGCACACACACACACAAACAAACAATACATACATAGATACTATGCAACAAATAATGACTCTAGAGCTCAAAAAATGGATTTTGTATGAAAAGGTTATGTTGATTCAAGGTTTTTGGGGGTTAAAACAGTCAAACAAGCCCTCATAGGTTATTATTGTATTTTTCTAAGGCCTCTGTGATTGTATAGGTAAAAGGGGTTGTGAATAAGTTCAAAATTAACCCAAATTTTCAAAAAAGTTACCACTTTAATTTTTGTCAACAATGCTTCTCTATCGAGATAGACGGTGTCTGTCACGATAGATAGTGTCTGTCACGCGAGGCTGTCTGTCATGAAAAATGGGTGCTTGTCACAATAGACAGTGTCTAGCATGGGCTTTGTCTATTGCGATAGATGGGTGTCTATCGCGATAGACACGGTCTGTTGTCTATCATGAGGCCTATCTGTCGTGATAGACGGGGTCTATCTTGGGCTCTCTCTATCGTGATAGATGGGTGTTTGTTGTAATAGATGGGTCTATCGTGCAGTCCTATGTATCATGATAGACGGGTATCTGTCGTGATAGACGGGGTCTATCGTCTGTCATGGTTCCTATCTGTCGTGATAGATAGGTGTTTGTCACCATAGACGGGGTCTGTTGTCTATCGTGGGTCTTGTCTGTAGCAATAGATTGGTTTCTATCATGATAGATGGGATCTGTCATCTGTTGTGGGGCCCTGTCTATTGTGATAGACGGGTGTTTGTCACAATAGATGGGATCTGTCATCTGTCATGATTTTTGTTCTATCACCATACATAGAAAAAATGCAAATTTTGGGGATTCTTCTCATGATTTGGAGTGCTCTAATGCTGTAGTTTATCGTGCTACGCATGCAAACACAAAACACTAACATTTGCGACAAACAGAGGTCCTCTTAGGACCTGTGCAGAGATCAATTATACCTTCGCAAGCTACTAGAGATGGTGATACAGCTAGAACCTACAGTAAAAGCTAAAAAATACACAAAATCAGATTGCACACAAGCTCTCTCTTGCTCTCTCTCACAAGTGAGATGAGGGGAAGGAGGTGCGGAGGGGAATATGACCAAAAAGCTGAAATTTTTGTGAAGGTGGAGATGGATGTGGGAGGTGGTGAGGATGATGATGGTGATGATGAAAGTAAGCAAAAATGGTGAAAAGTAAGGAAATTACCTATGACTTCAACATCAGCACTCTAGATCTTACCATCACACGCTCGTCCTCAAAGCTCTCTCCCTAGCAATGGCACCAAATTTGGTGTCACTCTAACACAATGGTAAGTACCAATGTGAGGAGATCCACCTCATAAATGTCAATCCGTGGAGCCATGAGGACTAGTATGATGACTATGAGCAAGTGATGGCACAGGTGCGTGAGTGAGAAGCACAAAAGCATTCACACACATACACACACACGTGCACATAAGGCAAGAACAAAGAGAGGAACAATGGAGTTCTTTGTATTACTCAAAAATTCTCTTACGATAGCTCAAAACTCTAACAAGCTAACCCCAAAAATGAGCTCGCTAGCTCTTTTTATAGTTTTTGGACTAGCTTTGGCCCTATCCAAACCTAGTGTCTGGCCTAGTAAAAAATTAGGTTCTAGGGCATATTTGGGGGCTCAAACGGAATCAAAAAATTCTGAAAATTGATACACAAGTGCTTCTAATACTATGCAATCTTGAGGACTCCTCGGCTTAACCAAATGGAGTCTAATCTATTAAAAATGGTATTTACAATGTTTGTGTAGTGATGAGAATCACTTTGATTGAAAGTAAATTATGAAAAAAATGATCGGGCCTTATCTCTGCCAGATTGTACTTGAGTGCTCTGTCTCCTCGTTGCTTGTAGGCCAACAGAAACATATACCAAATCAATATCTCATGCATGAGGGTGCTCTCTCACATAGTGATAATGCATCTCAATATGTTTGGTCCATGCATAAACACTGGGTTTGGTGCAAGATCGAGTGCACTCTCACTATCAATGAGAATATGCATAGCAGCATCAATCTCCATGCAAAGATCCATCAATAGGCATCTCAACCATATACATTTCACTATAGCTCTAAAAATTTCCGTTTACTCAACTTCACAACTCAATGTTGCCACTAATAACCATCCCAATCACGATCTATAAAACCATGCAAGCATGTCTGAATATCTCTTGCATAAAAGAGACCTAAGCTCAAAGTTCCTTTTAGATATCTAAACACACATTTCTCCGCTTGTCAATGCTTATCGCCAGAACTATGCATGAATCGACTCAACTTGGAAACTCCATACTATATATCTGACCTTGTGTTGCATGCATATATCAGACATCCTTTAGCTTGTACATAAAGAGAAGTTTCAAATGCATCATAGGAATCCTCAATAGGGAACCTAAATCCTATCTCCACTAGTGTACAGACTGGCTTGCAATCCTCAAAGTCAAAATGTTGAAGTACTTTTTCAACATACTTTGCTTGATGCATAACAAGTCCCCCCCCTCAACGGATACAAGCTAGATGCCTAGATAGTAGCATCATCAATGAATTCAACAAAATACATGCTTACCAAAAGATGGAGTCTTGGTGGGACCACATACATCACTATGCCTGAGCATGTTTCATTTGATGAAGCACTAAATTTGAGAAATTGGATGGCTGCTATGCAATCTGAATATGATGCTATAATGAAGAATGGTTCTTGGTCTTTATGTGACTTGCCTCCTGGCAAGAAGGCCATTGGCACTAAGTGGGTATACAAGCTGAAGCGTAAACCTGATGGTACAGTTGACAGGTATAAGGCTAGGCTTGTTGCAAAGGGTTATGTGCAAGAAAGAGGCATTGATTTTGATGAAACCTTTGCACCTACATGTCATATGACTACTATTTGGAGCATCTGTGCACTTGCAGCTCATCATGGTTAGGATGTACATCAGTTGGACATTAAAACTACATTTCTGAATGGTGACTTGCATGAAGAAGTGTATGTTTTTTAGCCACGTGGCTTTGTTCAGAACGAGCATGAAAACCAGGTGTGCAGGTTAAAGAAGGCATTATATGGTTTAAAGCAAGCACCACGTGCTTGGTATGAGAAGATACATAATCATACTTTCAACCACTGCTAGAATTGTTCTCAGATACATCTTTAGGCTTCATGGATTGCCTGATGATATTGTCAATGATCAAGATCCACAATTCATATCTAGCTTTTGGAACAGTCTTTGCAAGATCCTTGGTGTTCAAGTTAAACTATCTACAACCAATCATCCTTAAATTGATGCACAAACAGAACAGGTGAATCAAGTCCTAGAACAATATCTCCATTGCATCATCAACTATAATCAAAATGATTGGTTTGAGCTCTTACCATTTTCATAGTTTTCCTATAACAACAATGTTCATACATCTACCAAGCAGACTCCCTTCTTTGCAAATTATGGACAACATCCAAGATGGATATCTATCATCATCGTGTTTGAGTACCACATATCAAGAACTCTACAAAGATCAAGAGCTATGAAGATTCAAGTCCTAGAGGATCTCACAGTCACATAACCACTCCTTGTGGAACTTGTTGCTTGAGGGGGAGGTGATGTCATTAACAAAGGAAACCATCTTAAACCTCAGATTCCATGTGAATTCTATATATCATGATTGGTTCAAAATTTTGAGAAACCAATTCTCCCATTGCATGTGGAACATTTCAAAACCCTAAGATCAACTATCTACTTGGTTAATTCCGATAAATAAAGATCATGTTTTAAATTGATCATGATTTATGACATCATTAATTCATAATGGACATTGATGAACCACCCTTGAAAACCTATATAAGGAGGGGTTGGCCATATACATACTCAGTCTTGCAAGTGCCATTCTTGGGAGCTCAAAGAGTCATGATCACCAAGTAAGTATTTTCAATTTTGAGTTTGAGTTATAGTATTGTCTCTTGCTCTAGTCTTGTCTATTCTTGTCTAGTCTTGTCTATTCTTGTCTAGTCTTGTATCTTGGATGTCCTTTCTTCTATGAAAGAAGTTTCTTTTACGTATTTGGAATGAGAGACCCTTTCCAGTTATTCCTTGTATCTAGTTCATCTCCTTGAATGGAGCCCTTGTAGTCTAGAGATCTTGCTTCATACCTACCGAATTGGGTTGTGGGATCTTTTGTATCATTTCTAGGTGAGTTATCTATACCTATGAGTCCCACGTTGGTACTTCCTCTATGAGTTATATATTCTTGTATTATTTCTCTATGCGTGTGATCTTGTAATTGAAAGTGTAGTTCTAAAATCTTGTCTAGTATAATCAAAGGGCACAATCTAGTGCTCCCCTGATAGATACAAGGAAAAGAGAATGTTCGAGGAAGTGTTGACCGCCTACAAAAATTGAAGAAGGCAAAAGTTCAATGTTCTAGAAGAAATTTTGCGATGAAAGTCTCATATATGAAAAAGACTAGCAAATCAGTTGAATTTGAAGGAAGAAAGCACACCAACTAAGGAAGAGAAGGTGAAAGGATTACCAACTATTAAGATACATGTGGATAAAGTTGGAGACTTTAATGAAGGTGATGAAGGAAATACCTATCTCCCAAATACTTTTTGAGGGTATATGACGAAGTCCATACTAGATACTAGAGTTGGAGTAGGAATATCTACCAAAGAGACTTGGGAGAAATGGGTAAAACCAACCCTATCAACAACTAGGATGAAGTTACAATTGGCAGATGGCCATGTAGAACAACCTTTAGGATTCCTAGAGAATGCTATTTTGACTATGTGTGGAGTAGAATATGAACATATCCTAGATATATGTCAATTTGGCAAGGCAAGCAACTACGAGATGATCCTAGGAAGATTGTTCATGCGACAGCTAAAGGTAGTTCAAGATTAGGGACGAGATGCCTTGTATCTTCAACACTAAGGCACTACAACTAGAATAAATCTCCAAAATTTCTCGTATAGGGATGTCCAACCGCTTCAATGGAATCATGTACATAAAGAGGAGGATCATGCATCAATCCATAGTGCTGAATCTAGTGACCAATCATTGATGAACGAGGATACCCAACAATGGATTTATAAGGAAACTCAGCAAGAGGAAAAGAGATTATGACATTTGGCAATTAGGGAAAAATGAAAAAGAACAATAAAGACATGGCATATATGCCCCAAATATTTCTTGATGAAGCATTTGAACAACACAGATGGATGGAAATATTATCCACCTTGGATGTGTGCATCAACAAAGAATTACTAACCACGAGTGAGTATGTAGATGAAGAAGGATATGACTTAAGCTTGTCCATGGTAGTGCTCCAAGAGGCAGAGGAAGGAGAAATAATAGAAAAGTAATGGAAAGAGGAATGTGAAAGCATAGATATGGATCTTCAATTTAACTTAGAAGAACAATACCTAAGGGAAGTAGACATGGAAGAATCCAAGGAAAATAAAAAAATATTCTCCATAGAATACCTAGAAGACCCTAAGGGTAGAGCAATGAAATGGAGGAAGAAAACTTAACAAATGAACATTTTGAAGTGCTAGAGCATTTTAAGAAATATGAAAGTGGAAGAAAAAAATAGTTGTTCAAATACCTAAGAGAGATGCACAAGAGTAGCATATGATAACAAAGAGCAAACACAAAAAGTTGTAGTAACCCTAGAACGACATGAAGAGAGATGCACCTAGATAGGTAAGTACGTGTCCTTAGAAGAGGAACAAGAACTCATATTATTGTTATGAGAGTATAGAGATGTATTTTTTTGGACTTACAAAGAGTTGAAAGGTTTCAATCCCTCTATATGTTCTCATAGAATTCTTATGACACATGATGCTAAACCCTTGAAGAAAATAACGATGTCTATGTAGCCAAAATTAAAGAAGACAGACAAACCATTGGCAGTTGGATTCATCTATGAGATAGAACACACTGAATGGGTTTCTCCTTTGGTAGTGGTACCAAAGAATAATGGAAAGCTAAGGGTTTCTATTAACCTCAAGAAATTCAATGCTGCCACCACTCGAGATAGTTATCCGTTACCCATTACATATCATCTTTTGGAAAGAGTAGCAGGCAAGGAAGTGTATAAGTTGCTTGATGGATTTTCATGTTATAATCAAGTAGCAATTTCTATATAAGATCAACACAAAACTACCTTTGCTATGGAATAGGGAGTGTATGCATTTACGGTTATGCCATTTTGTTTAACCAATGCCCAACCACTTTCCAAGATTGATGTGTCATGTATTCAAAGAATTTCTCAAAAAAATTTATGGAGGTCTATATAGATTATTTATGTACATATTCATCTCACTATCCAGCCCATATACCAAAACTTAGGAAAATCTTTGATAAATTTAGATAATATCAAGTGTTTTTGAACCATGAGAAATAAATTTCATGGTGAGACAAGATAAAATACATATAGTGTCCAAAACTGGTATATCTATAGACAAGGACAAAATCAAAGTAATTCTTGAATTACCAAGACCCAACAATGTGAAATAAGTGCAAGATTTTATGGGACATTATCGATATTATTGTAGATTTATTCACATGTATGCCATAATTGCCAAACCATTATATGGAGTGCTAACTCAATTCACTCGGACTAATGGATGTGAACAAGCATTCAATGAGTTAAAGAAAAGGTTGAGCTCAACACCGATTCTAAAAGTGCTAAACTAGAATAAAACTTTCCATATACATGTGGATGCATCTAATTTTTCTATTGGATGCATATTAGCACAACCAGCAAAGAAAGGAAAACTAGGTCACCTGATTGCCTATGCCAATAGACAATTAAACCAAGTTGAATGAAATTACACTCCAACTGAATGATAAGGCTTAGGGATGTTCTACGTTGTGAAGAAATTTAGACATTACTTACTAGGCAACAAACTCAAGTTCTTTATTGATCACCAAGCTCTATTGTACTTGGTCAATAAACCTTGTAACACTAGAAGGCTAGCTAGATGGTTTCTATTACTCATGGAATTTGATTTTGAAGTAATGGTCAAGAAGGGAGTATGCATGTTAGAGCTGACCGCTTGTCCAGGATGACTCAAGAAAAACCACCAACAAGAGTAGCGAATGAACTATAAAATACTTACTTATTCAACCTAGAGGTATGTCCTAAATGGGTACCTATACTCACAGATGGACCAAGTCATAAGATCAATGGAGCTAGGTAACAAGAACTTTGGAAAATAAGAAGTCTACACATAGTAGCTAGAAGCTTATATTATGAGGACTCTAACAGAGTACTTTCAAGATGCGTTGAAAATGAAAAATGAGGTTGTCTAATCAAACAAGCCCATGAGAATAAATGGAGAACACATAAAGTAGTAAGTGGAAAAACTCAAAAATTAAAGAGACTAGGAGTGTATTGGTTGAACATGCAAAAGAATGTACATGAGTATGTCACAAATTGTCATATGTGTCAAACTTCTACCCCAAACAAACACTCATCTGTATGCTATTCAACCATAGCACTTGAGTGGAGTAAGCCATTAGTTGAATTTCTAAAATCACAAACATATCCAAAAGGAGCTAGCCTAGCAAGAAAAAGATCCTTGGAAGAACAAAATAAAGACTATGTAATTCTGGGAAAGCAGTTGTTCAAGTGAGGAAAGGATAATCAACTACAATTGTGTGTATATGAAGGAGAATAACTTCCCCTATTAGAGATGGTGCATGTCGCAGTAGCTAGAGGTCATTTTTAGCTGACAAGATTGCTAAAATGATTCTCTTTGTAGGCTTATGGTGGCCAACACTACATATACATGCAAAAACTTATGTGTGGCACTATGACATATGTCAACAAAATAAGTATCCAATAGGATGAAATGACATGACTTTGAGACCAATGATCAATGCAAGAGATTTCTCTAAATGGGGAATAGATTTTATTAGACCCATTAATCCCTAAGCAAGAGGATCTCACGCCAAGTATATCATCGTAGCCACCGACTACTTAAGTAAGTGGGTAGAAGCCAAATCCACTAGGAAAAATGACACCCAAACCACTGCAAAGTTCTTATTTGAGAACGTTTTCACTAGATTTGGACTACCAATTCAGATTGTAAGTGATAGAGGTATGCACTTCATCAATGAAGTCATTGAATCACTCATGAATGAATTTATAGTGGTTCATAAAAGGTTAGCACCCTATCATCCAGAATCCAATGGACAATCCAAGAGTCCAAACAAAGTGTTATGCATGGTTCTTACCAAAATATTCAATAGTGGTAGGTCTAATTGCGATAAATAATTGCATCATGCAATTTGGGCATTCCGAGATGCTTATAAAATGGCTATTGGGACTACATTTTTTAATCTACTTTATGGTCAGAATGCAATTCTACTAATTGATTTCTTGATTCATATGCTTCAACATGCCAAGAAGTATGAAGCATCAAGACATGCGCTGCCCAAACAATTCGATCAAATTGAGAAATTGCATGAAACTAGATTACAAGTGGTAGCAGGTATTTATGTTGTCAAGAGAAGGAAAACAACTTACTATGATTCTCACATCAAAGAAAAAGGTCTTAGAATGGGAAATCTAGTATTGGTATACACTTTGAAACAACATGCAAAACAACTACGACAAAGAGGATATGGTCGTTGATCATAAATTGAATTTCATTTGGTGGAGCGATCAATTTAGCTACATTGGACGAAGACATGCTACCCAACTACATAAGTGGTTGGGAAGTCAAAAAATATATTGAACCCTTGACTAAACAAATCTTGACCAGACTCTTAGGAGCTCAAAATCGAAAGAGGGAAGAGGAGAGAATAAGAGAAGAGGCAAGACTAGAAGCCCTGGAACAAATCAAAAAATGGAAGGAATGGATCCAAGAATGAGATGAGAGATACCTGCAAGGTGAGGAGCCCATTCCCATCGCAGATTATCACACCAAAAATATGAAAACCCTAGGAAACCAAGTACGATCACCTTATTTGAACTTAGGGATTGGAAAGGAGGAATACCAATTGGTAGATTCTTTGATTGATACGAGAGTAGCGCTAAGCAATGTACATGCTTCTCTAGTGGAAAAATTAAAAATGTGTCTCACTCCTACAAAAGCTTATATGATTGGGATCGGAGGTAATATCATCAAATGCCTAGGGGAAGTAAAATTTTTTTTTACACCTAGGAGACAACATTATGCAACAAAGACTTGTAGCTTGTAAAGACTCCAATCTCGTAGAAAAAAAAATTCTAGCACAAGATTGGATATACAAATTTGAGGTTACCATACATCTAGCCCAAGGATATGTATCAACCAAGGAAGGACATAGAGAATTCTTTAGCCTCCTAGATGAGAAACCACTAAAGATAATTGACATGGAAAACCCTAATGCTTCCAAATGAGGTATGCATGATTTACAATCCCAATTGAAACCCTTATGTAAGGACTCCAATTTTCAACCTACCCTAAATTTCAATGAAAATTCTTGTTCTAGTAGGTGTAATCTACCCAAACCTCCTTTTCAAGAGATCATACCAGAGAGCCTTCGTGAGGTTATTTATACAAAGTAACCAGTAGCCTAAGACAGATTACTACAAAATGCCAAACAAATTGAAGGCTATCAAGGTCAAAGAAGTCAAGGAAGCTTGAACGAGGCAAATATACATGCAGGATCAAAACCAAGAAAGTAGTTTGAGAACTGTGCCAAAAAATATTGAAGCAAGAGCAACATAGAGCTACAAAGACATATCAAATGTGGAGACCAAAGGAAGTTCAAGCAAAACAAAAGTTGGAGAAGCAGTGCCAGGATTGCACTCATGCAAAGATGAATGCATCTAGAGTATGCACAATAGGGTCACACCACAAGGCCTCACATTTGGCAGATGGATTCTTTAAACTATTTAGTGGTGCATGTTTCCTTCAATAGAAATAGATCTCACTTGTATTATAGTAGTATAAGACTCTTATAAATAAAATAAATTTTTCTTTGGCTAAGACTAACCTTTTCATGTATTCTTTTAACAAATTAAAAAAATTTCTATATCTTCAGGTATCATGATTCTATCAATGTGAGGGGCGACTCACTTAAAGGATGGATGTTGGATGTATGAGCACACTGAGCAATAAAAGTTTTTTCATACCATCCCATATTAATAAAATATTGGGTTTAAGTGCAAATGGCTTCCAAAGATTCAGAGGTAATCCAACCAATGGAAGTCAATGAATTTCTTTTGGAGTGTGCAGTTAAGGCAAGAGGTCACTAGTTTTGGGATGATTAACCAAATATTGAACACCTCTAATTAATCACCATCAGAATCATGGATCATGACCATCAATTTCCACTAATGATTCAAGATTTCCACATCCTGCACGAATTACCAAACACAATTGAGACCTGGACTAAAGCAAGAATTGAGGCTTACTCGAAGCTCCCAATCTATATGCCTGATCTTGAAAGATGCATGCAAGTAATGAGTACATTGCATCCTACAATTGATAAACCATTTGTACTAGAAGCCAAAGTTATGAATTTACAAGGGGACTCGAAAACATCCAATTTTCTCATGAATTAATCAAGGAAGCATTTGGATGGATTAAAGATGGCATTATAGACCTCAAGGATGAGAGCCATCCTTGAGGGGGAATTATGGCTAGTGCACCAACACTTCTACTTTGCTAATATGCATCGATATAAAATGCCACAAAAGATAGTAGTCTAGATACTCTCTCATGTAGTAAAATAGGTTGGCAATCGAATTAACCTCACTCATGTGCAAGAATGACTCTTTGAAGCCAAGAAGCAATGGGGCATTAGAAAGTTCTTAAATGGTAGCATGACCTTGACAATTCTTATCTATCATGCCTTGAATATCCATGAATACTTACGAGAAATGCCATCTAAATTGGAAATGGCAAAGTATATCAAATCGGCCATTGTCCCAAAGAAGAAACATGGTGTGATGATCGCCGATAAGGTAGGTACAAGTGCTCAACCCTGCAATGAGAGGTTCCAAAAGAATGAGGGACTTTGAGGAAATAGCTACCACTCCCTCGACCAAAAAGATTCATACAATCTTGAAGTCAACTCTGGCTCAACCACCTCCAATCACAGAAGCCGAGTTGGAAGAATCCCTCCAAGCTACACACAACTATATGGAAGGTCAAATAAGCCATTGCTCAAAATTGGATAATAACAATGATCAATCAATGTTAAAAGCTGATCTTAATATGGAATTAAATGATGATGGTCGTTGGAATGAACTAGAACAAATGGTGGATCAACAAGAAGTTGCTAGTGAGTCACAAGAAGAGCAAGAAGAAGTGGTTGAGGAAGAAATTCCACGGAATCCTCAGCATGACAAAACCTTTATAATTCAAATCAATGTTACGAAAAAACTAGAATATCAAGAAGTTACTTTCGATGGATTCAAACCTTTGCTACACTCCAAAGAAGAAGTAGAACAAGAAACAAAAACATAGACCGAATTTCCTATCATTGCAATAAGGGTTATTGCAGAGCCATCACCAATGGATGTGCATCATGCAAGTAGCAGTTCTAAGGTGGTCCTCAAGAAAGAGGTTGAGCAGACAATTCAATTACAAATCTAGAAGCAATTCAATGAAACACTTCATACAATTAAAGGCAAAGATGTGCTAATCAGAAAACCTCCAAACATACCTAAAACTTCTTTAAGGTACTCTCGAATACCTAAGGCATGATAGATCAAAATTGTCAATTCCATGCTTCCATTCAGGAACTTCTTCTTACCCCATTTCTTGGCTTCCAATAAGCGTTCTTGCACGTAGGGTTTCATATTCACTTGATTCCCAATTCGTATGGTGGCATGAGATAGTAGTTGTACTATAATCTTTTTAGGTTCTGTGTAGCGGTGGATGTTGGGAAAGCAGAAATGTTGATGAATGAGTCTCACCTCCTCTTCAATATCCACATGATTAATATCCATGAATGTGTGGGTCTTTGTTCCATGGCTTTCATATTTTAGGTCAGTGTTCCCATCTTTCTCCCATCAATTTGGCACAATGCATTTGCATCTTCTTATTATGACACTTTCCAATCACCTCTCCACATTGTGAATCATTGTAATGAGCATTGGAAATTACAAAAACATTAGGATTAGCGGATTCAATGATGTACAAGAAATTTGGAACCTTGAATTGTCGCTACCTCATAGATTATTCCTTTGGAGGATTATGGTAGGTTGAATTGAATCAAGAGTATTCCTCAAAAGGCACTCAACCCTCACACACCTTTGTCATCTATGTCGAGAGCATCACAAAATTATGCAACATCTCCTTTGGAAATGTTGGAACATTAGTCCATGGTTGGCACACCTAAAATCGAGAATGTTTGGAATATTATGGGACCATTACTCTTCAGATTTACTTTTGAACTCTATAATTTCACAGATAATGACAACCTAGATCTCAAACAGCATGTGCTTATAGATATTATGGTCCATCTAGCAATCATGCAACAACCTCATATTTCAAGCAGCACAAAATCTCCCAAGATTGTATTCCTTCCAAGGCCATCAAAGAAAGACTTATCCTTGCTTCAAGAGAGCTGAAAAGTCCTCTCAAAGCTTCGAGAACACTCAAGAACCACACATTCTTGTAGAGAGATCTAGGAAGCATTGTAATTATACAACCTTCAAGTCTTTTTGTATATTTGCTATTCAATCAATGGAAGGCTTTTTCTCCAAAATGCATGTGTGTATGTATGTATGTATGTATGTATGTATGTATGTATGTATGTATGTATCCATGCATGTATGTATGTGTGTGTGTGTGTGTGTGTGTGTGTATATATATATATATATATACACACACACATACACACACATACATACATACATCCATACATACATACATACATACATACATACATACGTACGTACATACATGCACACACACACACACACATATATATATATATATATATATATATATATATATATATATATATATATATATATATATATATATATATATATATGTATATATATATATATGTGTGTGTGTGTATGTGTGTGTGTGTGTGTATATATGTGTGTGTGTATGTATGTATGTATGTATGTACATACGTATGTATGTATGTATGCATGCATGCATGCATGTATATATGTATGGATGTATGTATACATACATGTGTTGGAGTTAGATGTCTGCAGAGCATGCGAACAGCACAAGGAAGAAGAAGAAGCTTGGAGCACAACACACAATACTGAATATATTACTAGAGAATGTACAAAGATAAGTAGCCCATTATGGCAATATGCGTATATACAAGCCAGGGGAAAAAAACCTCCTAAAGAGGGAAAAAAATGCCTCGGCAGTCCTAGAGTGTTCCACACATCACTACCTAAATATATCAACAAATCCCCCTGGGAGTGATGCGGTGAACAAGTAGCTGGCACTCATGTTTAAGGAAGTGCCAAGCTATGTGGAAATCACTCCACAAAAGGAAGTAAGCCCAAAGCTTTGCGAAAAGCTTCAAACTTCTCCCTAGGCAGAGCCTTCATGAAAAGGTTTGCAATGTTCTCCTCTATGGGCACATATGCCAAGCTGATCTCCCCAACAGAGAACCTCTCCCTGACATAATGACAATGCACCTCAATGTGCTTAGTGCGAGCATGGAACACAGGGTTCCTCGCAACTGCCAATGCGCTCTGACTGTCAGTGAAGATGGTGGTGGCAGAAGACTGACCAACACCCAAATCAACCATAAGGCGTCTGAGCAACACACACTCAACAGTCGCTATGAAAGTTGCCCTTTACTCAGTCTCACAACTAGAAGTGGCCATAGTAGGCTACTTCTTACTCAACCAAGATATACATGAGCTACCAAGCATGAAGCAAAAACCACTAGTGGACACATGAGTGTCATAGCAACCAGCCTAATTAGAGTCAGATAAAGCATGCAAATCTGGCGGTAGTGATCCCCCCTTAAATCAAACCAAGTAGCCGGGTACCACTCAAGTAGCGAAAGATGCGCTTAACCACCTGCCAATGCTTAACTCCTGGGCAATGCATAAACTTGCTCATCTGTGAGATAGCAAACTGAATATTTGGCCGATTAATGCAAAAGTAAATCAAGCATCCAACAGCCTGTTGATAGACAACAGCATCAAATGCATCTTCATGCATCATGAAGACTCAGTCGTAAACCTGTCTCCATAGGAGTAGCAATAGGCTTACCGTCTTCAAGGCCAAAATGCTGCAATAATGTGTCAATATATTTCGTTTGACACAAATCCATTCCACCATCAATTTGCATAAACTAAATGCCCAAATAGTGATGCAAATGCCCCAAATCAGACATCTCAAATGAGGCATGCAAATCAGCCTTAAAATCAGCAATATGCTTCTCAATAAGACCATTGAGCAACATGTTGTCAACATAGACAACAATGATCAAAAGCACATCATTAGCACGCTTAACATATAAGGTGCTTTTAGTTGGACTGTTCTCAAAACCACGTGCAATTAGATAGGCATGTATCTTCTCATACCAATCACGTGGTGCTTGCTTTAAACCATATAATGCCTTCTTTAACCTGCACACGTGGTTTTCATGCCCTTTCTGCACAAAGCCTGAGGCGTGAAAAACATACACTTCTTCATGCAAGTCACCATTCAGAAATGCAGTTTTAATGTCCAATTGATGTACAATCCAACCATGATGGGCTGCAAGTGCACAGATGCTCCGAACAGTAGTCATACGGCATGTAGGTGCAAAGTTCTCATTAAAATCAATGCCTCTTTCGTGTGCATAACCCTTTGCAACAAGCCTAGCCTTATACCCATGAACCGTTCCATGAGGCTTATGCTTCAGCTTGTAAACCCACTTAGTTCCAATGGCCTTGTTTGTTGGAGCAAGTCTATGACAAGCCTAAGTATTGGCTTGAGTCCCACAAAGTCATAGAAAAAGCCTTAAAATGAAGACTATGTAAAGTTCACTTGTGAACTACCTCTTGTAAATTTTGAAGAGTTTACTTAATGTAAAAGTGAAAGAATCTTAAGTGGTTGAGTCCACTTGATCAAGAATGGAAAGAGGAGCCATGAATTCGTGATTTGTGGTAGGTAGAAAATCAAATCAATCATTGATTGATTGGAGAGTGATTGAGGGAAGTTAGCCTCCCAAACTCAACTATAAATAGATGGCAGTTTTAGTCTTGGTTAGAGAGACCTATGTGAAGACCTCCAAGAGCTAAGCTTTATGCCATATCAAGGTGTGATTACAAGGCTCACATATGTATCAGTAAGTCATTGTATTGTACAAGCAATATACTTTCATTTTCATGATTATTTGAGTTCATCTTTCCATGTTCTTGTGAAGTGTACTACTCACTGCCATTACTCTCAGTTTTCTCAGTCAGCTTGCAGAGATGTTTTCTCTGAGCTTGGTGCATCATTTTCAGTGATTTAACTTGGTAAAGTTATCTCTATAAGTCTACTATATGCTCACAAATTTTCATGTCATTTGGATGTTGCAATCTTCAGATATGTTCATTTGAAGTCAACAGGGTCTGTTCATCTTCACTTCTCTGTCAGGTACCCGACTTTTTCACTCATCTTGTCAGAGCCATTTCTCAGTGGTTACGTATCCAAATTCAGTGATTTAAATTTTTTTGGATTCCGCTTACCGTCTAGTATAACCCTACAAATTTTCATAATCATTGAATTTCTACATTTTGAGTTATGTTGATTTTTCTGCTCACTGGTCTATTTCTGTAGCAGCCCGTGAAAATCGGGATGATGTCATCACTTGTTAAAACTCATTCTGAGTGTTTGGTTCATTATTTTTGATGAGATTACTCTTGAAAGTTAGCTCTTTAAGTTGCCTAGATTTCCCCAAGAGGAATTGAGCTAATTGCTGCTGTGCTCAGAGAATTATGTAAAACATTGGACAGGTGTATGAACCAAGAATAGCAAGTTTTCACCTCCGAGCTAACTCCAACTTATCTGTTTTGATCTATCTTTTTGAGAGTGATCTTCCAAGGTACATAAGGTGTCTAATACATCCATTGGCAAGCTAAAAGGGCCCACCATATACTCCTGGAGTTCATTTGGCTGGTGTAGATGAAGGATTTTGCAACACCTCTTCATCTTCAAGCACATACCTATCCATCTCTTCACAGTGGTATCAGAGCAAGGTTGGACAACATGGCAGATGGATTTCCTTCATCAATTGACAAATTGGATAGAGGTAATTACTCAGCTTGGTCATTAAGAATGGAAGCTTATCTCCAAGGTAAGAGTTTATATGGTTATGTGGCTGGAGATGAAGTTATGCCAAGTTTCAGGAACAAAAGTCAACCAACACAAGAAGAGCAAGAAAGATTGAGCACATGGTGCTCCAAGGATGCACTTGCAAGGTCTTATCTCCTCAACTCTATCTCAGATTTTTTGTTGCCTCACATTAGAAGTTGTAAGACATCTCAGGAAGTGTGGGATGCACTTGAAGCTTTCTTTTCTTCAAGTACCAAAGCTAGGAAGCATCAACTATGGCTGGAGTTCACAACTCTCAAGAAGGCTCCCAAACAAAATGTGAGTGATTTTGTCACAAAGCTCAAGGACATAGCGGATCAGTTGGGAAGCATTGGAGAGGTAATAGATGAAGAGCAAATTGTAAGGCAGGTCATCAATGGCTTGAAGGCAGATGATAAGTGGGAAGCATTCACCACAGCTATGGATTTGTACATGGACATGCATGTAACTGATTTCAACACACTCATTGGACAACTACTTACTCAAGAGGCAAAGCTTATCAAAAATGGAGAAAGCTCTAAAGGTAATCAATCTTCAGCTTTATACACGGATAAAAGCAAGTCTAAAGATAACAAAGGAAAGGCAAAGAAAGTGGATGATGAAGCAAGTACATATCAAGCTAACTATGCAGGTAGAGGAAGACATGGCAGAGATAGAGGAAGAGGAGGTAGACAAGGCAGGGGGAGATCCCAAGACTCCAATTCATGTTCTATTTGTGGATTAACTAATCATACAACTGAAAATTTCTTTAGGAATTCCAGGAATCAGAGAGGCAGAGGATACAATAGAGGAAGTTATGGCTACTCAAGAGGAAGGTTCAACAACTACCATGGCAACTACAACAACTACAATCATTCAAACTATCAAGGAGGCTACAAAGGAAGGAGAGACTACAATAACTACACAGAAGACTCAAACAAAGAGGATTCATTATTGATCATGAACATGGCTATGCCACAAGGTAAATCTGATGAGCATGTTTTCTACATAGATTCAGGTTGTTCAAATCATGTGGCAGGAAATGTGGCACTCCTATCAGATTTAGAAGATCCAAGGAATAAGCATGAGGTACAAACAGGAGATGATACAAAACATCCTGTGGAGAAAATAGGCAATGTCAAAGCACCTGATGGAAACATCAACCTACTCAGTAAGGTACTCTATGTCCTTACCATTACAAAGAATTTGATAAGTGTTGGGCAGATAGTAGAGAAAGGGTTGCAAGTCAGTTTCACAAAAGCAGGAGCATTTGTTGAAGATCCAAGTCAAGGATTCAGAAGAATTGCAAAAGATGAAAAGACAGGTAGATTGTTCACATTTGAATTACAGGACACTAGAACCATTGCTCTCTTTAATTATGGTAGTCAGACACTCACAGAATTGGAAGTATGGCACAAAAGGTTAGCACATATTGGTGAAAGGTCATTAAAGCAAATCTGCAGGGACCAAAGTGTACTTGTACTTCCTAATTTGTCAAAACAACATATGATTTATAAGTGTAGTGCATGTCAATTTGGAAAGTCTCACAGGTTACCATTCATGAAGAAAGGTTATATGCATGGAGATCTCTTGGAGTTGGTTCATACAGATGTATGGGGACCTAGCAAGGAAGCTTCAATATCTGGATCAAGGTATTATGTTTCCTTTATTGATGATTGCAGCAGATGGACTATCCTATTCTTTATTAAACACAAAGATGAAGTTTTATCATGTTTCAAAAGATATTTGGCTCTTGTGGAGAATCAAACAGGTAAATCACTAAAAAGGCTAAGGTCAGATGGAGGGGGAGAATACTTCTCCCATGATTTTGATTCTTTTCTTCAAGAAAGAGGAATCAAAAGAGAGGTAACTACAAGGCACACTCCTGAGCAAAATGGAGTGGCAGAAAGGAGGAATAGGACAATTGTTGAAGCTGCAAGGTCTATGTTAAATGAAAAGCATTTACCTAATTACTTATGGGCTGAGGCTATATCTACAGCCACTTACTTGATTAACAGGTTGCCTTCAAAATCCCTTGATGGGATGACTCCATATGAGGCTTGGAATGGAAGAAGACCAAGCTTAGATCATTGTAAAATTTTTGGATGTATTGCTTTTGCTCATGTTCCTTCACAGGTTAGAGGCAAGATGGATCCAAAGGCAGAAAGGTGTGTATTTATTGGATATGACAACAATCAAAAGGGCTACAGGTTATACAACCCTACCAACAAAGGATTCTTGGTAAGCAGAGATGTAGTTTTTGATGAGAACAATTCATGGTATGAAGATTCATGCAGGAAGATCAATTTACCATATGATCTTGAAGAAGATTTGCCAAAGCTTGGTAGAGAACAATCAAAGATTGAAGAACAAGACACCTCAGAGGATGATGAAGAATCTCAAATGGAAAAGATCAAAGCATGGAAGTCTAAAGGTAAAGCAAAATTGCAGGAACTTGGACATGAGGCAGAATCATCACATCATGGCCTAAGAAGATCTATGAGGGAAAAGAAAAAACCAGAAAGGTATGGGTTTGACACCTCATTAGTAACTAAACATTCTATCTACATAGCACAGGACATAAACCAAGAGGAGCCATCATCATTTGAAGAGGCCAAAGCAAAATCAGAATGGAAGCATGCAATGAAGGAAGAGATTGAAGCACTTGAGGAAAACAACACTTGGGATTTGGTGCCCAAGACTTCATCCATGAAGGTAATAGGCTCAAGATGGGTCTATAAACTCAAGAAGAATTATGATGGTTCCATTAACAGGTATAAGGCAAGGCTTGTAGCAAAAGGCTTTGCACAAACTCAGGGAATCGATTATGAGGAGACCTTCTCTCCTGTGGCAAAGATGCCTACTATTAGGGTTTTGCTTAGTATTGCCTCTTCCAAGAATTGGAAGATACTTCAACTAGATGTAAAGAATGCATTTTTGAATGGTTGGATAACAGAAGAGGTATATATGGCACAACCACCTGGTTTTGAGAATCAAGTTTATCCTGATTATGTGTGTAAACTTAACAAAGCATTGTATGGTCTCAAGCAAGCTCCAAGGGCTTGGAATTTCAGGCTTGTTTCATTCTTGCAGGACAAAGGCT
Source organism: Ceratopteris richardii (assembly GCA_020310875.1). NCBI lineage: Eukaryota > Viridiplantae > Streptophyta > Polypodiopsida > Polypodiales > Pteridaceae > Ceratopteris > Ceratopteris richardii. Next base: position 61,512,572 of record CM035428.1, read on the forward strand.
TTCAACCAAGCAAGGCAGATCCTTCACTCTTTATTAAAAAGAGTAATTCCGAGGTCATCTACCTATGTGTATATGTAGATGATATTATATTGACAGGAAATGATGCAGATGGTATGAAGAAGATCAAAGATCAGATGAGAGAAGAGTTCAAGATAAGTGATTTGGGTTCACTTACCTACTTCCTAGGTTTGGAAGTTGTCTACAAAGATCATGGTTTGTTTCTCACTCAAAGAAAGTACATTAAGGACATGTTGGCAAAATTCAAGATGCAAGATTGTAAGATTGCAGGTACTCCAATGGAGTTCAATCACAAATTGAGCTCACATGAAGGTGAACTCATAGAGGACATCACATCATATCAAAGTCTAGTGGGTAGTCTCAACTATGCCACATTGACAAGAGTAGATATATGTTACAGTATGAGTGTGCTAAGTCAATTTATGCACACACCAAGGAAACCACATATGGATGCTGCCAAAAGGATTCTCAAGTATCTCAAAGGAACCATAAATGAAGGACTTTATTATCCTTATGTATCTGATTTAGGTTTGAAGCTATTTTCTGATGCAGATTGGGCTGGCTCCAAGGAAGATAGAAGGAGCACTTCAGGTTATCTTACCTTTGTAGGTTCAAAGCTTATTTCATGGTCATCCAAGAAGCAACCCACAGTTGCTCTCTCTTCTACTGAAGCTGAATATAGAGGTCTTGCCATAGCTACACAAGAAGCTATGTGGATGAAGACATTATTCAAAGATCTTGGATTGGAGTTTGGAACTCCAACTATTTTTGGTGACAATATGAGTCCTATTCATTTGGCTGCTAATCCTATTTTTCATGCAAGGACTAAACATATTGAAGTTCATTATCACTATGTACGAGAAAAGGTTCTAAGCAAAGAGATTCAAATATCATATGTGTCCACTCATCAACAATGTGCAGATGTTCTAACCAAAGCATTGGATGGTACAAAGCTTTGCAAATTCAAGGCTATGATTGGTTTGCAGGTAATCTTGGAAGATTGAAGACCTCAAGCATACTTGGCTTGAGGGGGAGCTGTTGAAGCAAGTCTATGACAAGCCTAAGTATTGGCTTGAGTCCCACAAAGTCATAGAAAAAGCCTTAAAATGAAGACTATGTAAAGTTCACTTGTGAACTACCTCTTGTAAATTTTGAAGAGTTTACTTAATGTAAAAGTGAAAGAATCTTAAGTGGTTGAGTCCACTTGATCAAGAATGGAAAGAGGAGCCACGAATTCGTGATTTGTGGCAGGTAGAGAATCAAATCAATCATTGATTGATTGGAGAGTGATTGAGGGAAGTTAGCCTCCCAAACTCAACTATAAATAGATGGCAGTTTTAGTCGTGGTTAGAGAGACCTATGTGAAGACCTCCAAGAGCTGAGCTTTATGCCATATCAAGGTGTTATTACAAGGCACACATATGTATCAGTAAGTCATTGTATTGTATAAGCAATATACTTTCATTTTCATGATTATTTGAGTTCATCTTTCCATGTTCTTGTGAAGTGTACTACTCACTGCCATTACTCTCAGTTTTCTCAGTCAGCTTGCAGAGATGTTTTCTCTGAGCTTGGTGCATCATTTTCAATGATTTAACTTGGTAAAGTTAGCTCTATAAGTCTACTATATGCTCACAAATTTTCATGTCATTTGGATGTTGCAATCTTCAGTTATGGTCATTTGAAGTCAACAGGGTATGTTCATCTTCACTTCTCTGTCAGGTACCCGAGTTTTTCACTCATCTTGTCAGAGCCATTTCTCAGTGGTTACTTATTCAAATTCAGTGATTTAAAGCTTGTTGGATTCAGATTACTATCTAGTATAAGCATACAAATGTTCATAATCATTGGATTTCTACATTTTGAGTTATACTGATTTTTCTGCTCACTAGTCTATTTCTGTAGCAGCCCGTGAAAATCGGGATGATGTCATCACTTGTTAAAACTCATTCTCAGTGTGTGGTTCATTATTTTTTATGAGATTACTCTTGAAAGTTAGCTCTTTAAGTTCCCTAGAATTCCCCAAGAGGAATTGAGCTAATTGCTGCTGTCCTCAGAGAATTATGTAAAACATTGGACAGGTGTATGAACCAAGAATAGCAAGTTTTCACCTCTGAGCTAACTCCAACTTATCTGTTTTGATCTATCTTTTTGAGAGTGATCTTCCAAGGTACATAGGGTATCTAATACATCCATTGGCAAGCTAAAAGGGCCCACCATATACTCCTGGAGTTCATTTGGCTGGTGTAGCTCAAGGATTTTGCAACACCTCTTCATCTTCAAGCACATACCTATCCATCTCTTCACATTCTTGCCAGGAGGCAAGTCACATAAAGACCAAGTATCGTTCTTCATTATAGCATCATATTCAGATTGCATAGTAGCCATCCAATTTTTTGAATTTTGTGCTTCATCAAATGAAACAGGCTCATTCTCATCACAGAGACTAGATGCAGCCATAGCATAGAAATCTGATGCAAAAGTGGCACTATGAGAGCCTGATCGAGTACGATATGATAGAGGTGCATCTAATTTGTTGTCACGCAAGGTCTGCACCAGCCATTTTGGCATAGTTTTTGCCTCCTCAATGTCAGCTCTCATCAACAAGTGCATCATGTAAATCTGCATCAGAAATGGGATGATCTGCATCATCACATGAAACCTGCAAAGGTTGAGAAGTTGCCTCATTAGGACCAACACTAGACTATCCACTTGTAAAAAGAGGCAGCAAAGTACCATACATGCCTTTGGAGCTAACAGATGTCTCCTTAGTACATGAAAGCAATGGTTGAATAGAATCTTGCACAAAAACAACATCACAGCTAACCAGAATGCATTTAGTCTGTGGATGATACAGACGATAGCCTTTACTTTTAGAATTGTACCCAACAAAAATACATTTTACTGCTTTATCATCAAATTTTTTGCGATGTTGTTCAGGAACTAATGCATATGCAAAACAACCAAAAACACGCAGATGTGCAACAGATGGCTTGCGATCATGCCAAGACTCATATGGAGTGACAGATTACAATGCTTTAGTGGGACACGTGTTAAGTATATATGTTGCACACATAACAGCCTCAAGCCAGAAACTATGTGGTAAAGCCTGACTCTTGACCATACACCTCGCCATCTCCATGAGTGACCTGTTCTTTCGTTCAGCAACTCCATTTTATTGAGGTGTATATGGCACTAATGTTCAGCCAGAAATGCATTAAAATCAGAAGACATATATCCCCCCCCCCTCGATCTGAATGGAGGGTACCCATTTTACATGCTGATAGATTTTCAGCCAAAACCAAAAACTGTTTGAAGCACATGAACACTTCGCACTTTGCCTTCAATGGATATACCCATGCAAGCATGGAAAAATCATTGATTAAAGTCACGAAGTAAAGATAATTACCAAAAGAAGGTGTCTCCATAGGACCACAGACATCACTGTGTACAAGCTTCAATTTCTGAGTAGCCCGAACTGAACCATCTTTTGGACAGGAGGAATGCTGCATTTTGCCCAAAATATAGCCTTCACAAACATGTTTTCCCGGTGCCTCAAGTTTGGGCAAAGAGGACACCATTTCATATTTCTACAAGAGTAGCAAACTAGCAAAATTCAGATGACCAAAGTGTGTATGCCAAAGCTTTGCATCTAACATAGCCTGAGAATCATGTACTACACATGCCAAATCATTTATAGATCTTTCATAGTCTATGAGCTTATACAGCCCACGATATAGAATGCCAAAAGCAATAATCACATTGCCATTTGATAGATCATGAACTGTACATCTGTCATCAACAAATTTCACAACCAAGCCAATCTTGGCTAATGCAGAAACTGATAACATATTTTTCTTGATCCCTAGCACAAACAAAGCATCTGACAAAGTGAAAGAACTACCATCAGTAGTAGTCAAAATGATCTTACCAACTCCCATAACAGGATAAGAGGAGTTGTTGGCGCATGTAACAGTATTCCTTGTAGGGGCAGGCTTGAGTGAAGAGAAGAAACTACGCTGTGAGGTAATATGTTTGGTCATCCCACTATCAAAGTACCAAACATCTGAGTCTATTGCAGACATGCACTGCTCATGAGAATATAGTTCAAAACTACAAACACTAGTAAATGCCCATTCTTCTTCCTGCACAAGATTAGCAGACTCTGTTTTTGGTGTAGAGGCATCTGCAACAACCATTCCAGCCTCTTTCTTCTTTGCCTCTTTAGCAGCCAGTTTTGGATAGTTCTTTATCATATGATCATTCCCTTTACAGTACTTGCAAAACAATTTCTGCTTTTTTTATTTTTTCTCATCTTTATCTTGGTTCTTCGAATGTGCAGCATTTGTAGATTTCAGATTACTAGTAGAATAGCTCCATTTTCCTTTGCCCTTCTCACTAGCCAGGAAAGCTTGATCTGCAACATGCATAATGGACCTATTCTGCCTTGACTGATCTTCTTGCAATAGAGCAGAGACTAACTCCTCAAATGACAAGGCATTTGGATTGCCTTTCATCATCAACCAAAGAGTAGAAGCAAAACTCTAATATGAATCAGGAAGACCATTTAGAACAGTCTGCATAAGTGAGCTATCTGGTATAACCTCATCAGCAGAAATCAATTGTCCCTTTATGTCTTTGATCTTTGTTCCTTCATTCATGGGTATATCCATTGAAGGAAAAGTCCGAAGTGTTTATGTGCTTCAAACAATTTTTGGTTTTGGCTGAAAATCTGTCAGCATGTAAAATAGGCACCCTCCATTCTAATCGAGGGGGGAATATATGTCTTCTGACTTTAATGCATTTTTGGCTAAACGTGGGATAAAACACCAGTGTACAGTGCCGTATACACCTCAACAGAATGGAGTTGCTGAACGGAAGAACAGATCACTCATGGAGATGGTGAGGTGTATGGTCAAGAGTCAGGCTTTACCATATAGTTTTTGGCTTGAGGTTATCATGTGTGCAACATATGTACTTAACAAGTGTCCCACTAAAGCGTTGTACTCTATCACTCCATTTGAGGCTTGGCATGATCAGAATCCATAGGCTTCTCATCTGCATGTTTTGGTTGTCTGGCATATGCATTAGTGCCTGAACAACATCGCAGAAAATTGGATGATAAAGCAATAAAATGTATTTTTGTTGGGTACAGTTCTCAAAGTAAAGGCTATCGTCTATATGATCCACAAACTAAATGCATTCTGGTTAGGCGTGATGTTGTTTTTGTGGAAGTTGCTATTCAGCCATTGCTTTTGTGTACTAAGGAGACATATGTTAGAACCAAAGACATGTATGATACTTTGCTTCCTCTTTTTACAAGTGAAGAGTCTAGTGCTAGTCCTAATGAGGAAACTTCCCAACCCTTGCAGGCTTCACGTGATGATGCAGATCATTCCATTTCTAATGCAGATTTACATGATGCACTTATTGATGACAGAGTTGATATTGAGTAGGCAAAACTATGCCAAAATGGTTGGTGCAGACTTTGCGTGATAGCAAATCGGATGCACATCTATCATATCATACTCGTTCAGGCTCTCATAGTGCCTCTTTTGCATTAGATTGGTATGCTATGGCTGCATCTAGTCTTTGTGATGAGAATGAGCATGTTTCATTTGATGAAGCACAAAATTTAGAAATTTGGATGGCTGCTATGCAATCTGAATATGATGTTATAATGAAGAAGGGTACTTGGTCTTTATGTGACTTGCCTCCTGGCAAAAAGACCATTGGTACTAAGTGGGTATACAAGCTGAAGCGTAAGCCTGATGGTATTGTTGACAGATATAAGGCTCGGCTTGTTGCAAAGGGTTATGCGTAGAAAAAAGGCATTGATTTTGATGAAACCTTTGCTCCTACTTGTTGTATGACTATTGTTTGTAGCATATGTGCACTTGTAGCTCATCATGGTTGGAATGTACATCAGCTGGACATTAAAACAACATTTTTGAATGGTGACTTGCATGAAGAAGTGTATGTTTTTCAGTCTCGTGGCTTTGCGCACAAAGGGCATGAAAACCAGGTGTGCAGGTTAAAGAAGGCATTATGTGGTTTAAAGCAAGCACCACGTGCTTGAACGAAATATATTGACACACTATCGCAGTGTTTTGGCCTTGAGGAATGTAAACCTATTGCCACTCCTATGGAGACAGGTTTACGATTGACTCTTCATGATGCTAGAGATACATTTGATGTTGTCCTCTATCAGCAAGCTATTGGATGCCTAATTTACTTATGCATTACTCGGCCAAATATTCAGTTTGATGTCTCACAGATGAGTAGGTTTATGCATTGCCAAGGTGTCAAGCATTGGCAGGCGATTAAGCGCATCTTTTGCTACTGAGTGCTACCTTGCTACTTGGGTTGTTTTATCCCAAGGGGGGATCACTATCACCAGATTTGATTGATTTTCTAACTCTGAATAGGCTCCTTGCTATGAAACTCATGTGTTCACTAATGGTTTTTGCTTCATGCTTGGTAGCTCATGCATATCTTGGTTGAGCAAGAAGCAGCCTATTGTGGCCACTTCTAGTTGTGAGGCTGAGTATAGGGCAGCTTCCACAGCGACTGTTGGGTGTGTGTGGCTCACACGCCTTATGGTTGATTTGGGTGTTGGTCAGTCTTCTGGCACCACCATCTTCACTGACAGTCAGAGCGCATTGGCAGTTGCGAGGAACCTTGTGTTCCATGCTCGCACTAAGCACATTGAGGTGCATTATCACTATGTCATGGAGAGGTTCTCTGCTAGAGAGATCAGCTTGGCATATGTGCCCACCCAAGAGAACATTGCAGACCTTTTCACAAAGGCTTTGCCTCGGGAGAATTTTGAAGCTTTTCGCAAAGCTTTCGGCTTACTTCCTTTTATGGAGTGATTTCCACATAGCTTGGCACTTCCTTAGACATGAGTGCTAGCTCCTTGTTCACTGCATCACTCGTAGGAGGGATTTGTTGATATATTTAGGTAGTGATGTGTGTGAACACTCTAGGACTGCCGGGGCACTTTTTTCCCTCCTAGGAGGTTTTTTTTCCCCCGGCTTGTATATATGCCAATATCCCTAACGGGTTACTTTTCTTTGTACATTCTCTAGTAATACATTCAGTGTTGTGTGTTGTGCTCCAAGCTTCTTCTTCTTCCTTCTGCTGCCTGTGTGCTTCCGCAGATGTCTAACTCCAACAATTATAATCAAGTATTTCTATATCTCAAACAATATAAAGGATAATGAATCACCCAAGGACACTTTTATAAGAATGTCTTATCCAATAACACAATAATACCAATTTCAAGTGCCAAATATCCATAATACTATTTTGAACTTAATGATCACCTTGATCATTAATCATCTGGCCAAAAAATTTAAGGATAAGAAGTAATTCTTAGAATTTTGAAGGATCTTTAGTACCCCAAATATAAGGCATATATGATGGTGTTTGATTTTTATGGCAAGATACACATTCCCATGTTCTTGTTCAAAACCCACTCATTAATCATATCAAACAAGAAACATGTGATATGTGATGGATAACAAATTGCTTCATAATCATTAAAACAAAAATTTATTCTCAAGATACATTCTTAACATTAAAATCTTATGATCTACAAACCATTTTGTATGTATATAGGAAGGCAAAAATTTTCATAGAAAGGTAATCTATGGCCGCTACTTTTCTCACGTGTATTTTTTAGGTATGAATATGTAATAAAGTGTACAGCATTTGAATGGAATGCAAAAGAGGGAGGATCACATTATATTTAAATTTCATGCATTTGTCAAGGAATTTGGCTTGGGAGATACTGCAGCTGGGCCTTTGACATGGAGATCAAGGTTCAATTCTTGCTTATGAGACTCTAGGATGCCTCTAAGGGTGAGGGATTTCATAGGTTAAACTTGCATTTTTTTAATTTAATCATGCATTATGTAGACCCTATGTAACCAACATCCATTTCCCTAAGAGCATAAAAAAAGAAAACTAATTTATGATGCATATGAGGAGGGTTGGAGATAAACTACATTTCAATAGAAATGGGTAAGAATCATAAGAACACTTCTAATTCAAAGAACTAATAATAATTTTTTTGAAGGTGAATATAGGTGAAGTCAAGAAAAGATATTAGGCCTTGTGAGTACATGCTTGAGGGTGAGCAAGGAAAACTTAAATTACCTTTGAGGAAAATTTACATACTTTATGAAAAAGAGACCAACAAATAATTAAGAGGCAATGCCAATAGAGGACAGAGTATCCATTATTGCGCTTACTAATAGAGAAAACCAACTTTTAAGGATTAGTGATACCATTGGGTGTGCAATTGGTCAGATGATGCATTACTTTTGTAGATACATTGTGAAATCCGAGTTCAAGAGCATGTACATCAAGAGCCACCCTTTATGAAAAAGAAGCCAACAAATAATTAAGAGGCAATGCCTATTGAGGATAGAGTATCCATTGATGCACTTACCAATAGAGAAAACCAACCGTTAGGGATTAGCGATACCATTGGGTGTGCAATTGGTCAGATAATGCATTCCTTTTGTAGATACATTGTGAAATCTAAGTTCAAGAACATGTACATCAAGAGCTATGATAAAAACGTGTGGAGTCAATTAAGACTAGGTTTCTTTGGTTGGTGATGTGCACATCCTAAATAGCAATACATGTTACTACTGTATAAAGGATGTCACAAAGGACTCGTACATGAAATATTATTTATTACATCAAGCATGGGCATACCAATTGAGAGAGTTTTTTGTATGCTTAAGGCAAAATTTCATATCTACTTAGAGAGATGGGACATGAATTGCACAATGTGCCACATACTTTGTTGAATGTCTTATACTTCCCAATATATGGATTTAAATTGAGATTCTTTTGATGAGTATAAGAGCTTGAGGCTTAATTGGCAATAGATCAAGGTCATAAGGAAGAACAAAGAGCAATTGCTAATTCTATGATGGAGATTGGAGCAACATGTAAAATTGGCATGGAATAGATCATGGATCATGCTTGATGTGCAAGTGAAAGATTAGATAATGACCTTGGAACCATATCATAGCACAAAGATGACAATGCTCCAATTGTGTACAAGTGACATGCTCGGATGATTGTGCAACAAACATTTGAAGTAAGGCTTTTGACAAAGCGATTTTCCATCATAGTTTACTTGATTTTGTATCATTTTCTATTAAAATAGACCCAAGGATCAAAAGTTTGAATCATATTGCATAATCTTCCATCTACAACATGATCATGGTTTTGTGTTCTAGTTATTGCTTAGTAATGTGCTTCCATTTTCCTTGAACTCAACATCTTATGGTGTTATTAACAAGCTAAAACAAAATAGTTTAAGAGACTATAATTTCATGGTAGAATTGTTGATATATTTAGGTAGTTATGTATGTGAACACATTAGGACAACCAAGGCACTTTTCTCCATCTTTAGGAGGTTTTTTCTCCCAACTCGTATATATGCCTCCAACAATTGGTATCAGAGTAGGTTGCTTCTTCATCTAGGGCATCATCAACACCCCTCCTAACATAGACTCAAAATCGCACAAAAATTGATGAGCACTCATGACGAATAGGAGTTCAAAACAGCTTCGCTTTTTGGTGTTGAAATCGCGATCTGAGCTCATTTCGACCTCCAAACGCACTATCACATCACCTATGCAGGCAATTTTGTTTTTTGTACCAAAGATATATACAAGTTTTGATTCGCCAATATAAGCTCCTCCAAGTCTGCTACAGGTTTAGCAGAACTCGACAAGGTAGTTCTATTCATCTTTTTGAGATACAGTTGTTGATATATTTAGGTAGTGATGTGTGTGAACACACTAGGACCATCGGGGCACCTTTTTCCTCTTTAGGAGGTTTTTTCCCTTGACTTGTATGTACGCATATAACCCTAACAGGTCACTTATCTTTATGCATTCTCTTGTTAATACATTCAGTATTGTGTGTTGTGCTCCAAGCTTCTGCTTCTTCTTTGTGTTGTTCACATGCTTCTGTAGACCTAAAAATACAACAATTGGTATCAAACCAGATTCCTGCTTCATCTAGGGCATCATCGACACCCCTCCAATCAGTCTCAAAATCGCATGAAAATTGTTAAGCATACTCAAGGCGAATTTGAGCTCGTTTCAATCTCCAAACGCACTATGACAGAGCCTATGTAGGCAATTTTGTCTTTTTGTGTCAAACATATATACAGGTTTTGGTTCACTAGTATAAGCTCCTTGAAGTCTACTATAAGTTTAGCATATCTCATCGAGGCAATTTTGTTCAACTTTTTGAGATACAATCATTTTTTTGCATCAGGGTATTATAGTCACTGGCCATGGCTGAAAGTGGTGATGTATTCCATATGTTGGCTATTGAGGATAAGTTGGATGGTACCAATTACCCATTATGGGCTTATATGATGCATCGTTATTGGCTGCAAAAGGACTATGGAATATTATGCAAGGTGTTGAAAAACATCCTATTGCACCTACAAATACAATTACTAAAGGTGATGTAGATGGCGTTAAAGATGTTGATATACTTCAGGTTCATGTTCGTGTTGCAGTTCCTACTACACCTTATATAGAGCAACTCTGTTAGGATGGCAGAGATGCTCAAGCACATGCATTGATAACCTTGTCGATCAAACATGTCATTATTCCTCACATTCGCTCCTGCAAAATAGCAAAGGATGCTTGAGATACACTTATCACTTTATGCCAGGCAAGGAATGAGGCTCGTCTTTCTTACCTCAAAAAACAGTTGGAGGGTCAGGACATGAATGAAGGAGATTCCATTGATAATTTTTTTGACAAAGATCAAATATTTGAAGGATCTGTTGATTTCTGCCGATGAATTCTTATCTGTCATATCGTACTCGCTCAATCCCTCATAGTGCTTCTTTTACATCAGATTGCTATGTTATGGCTACTTCTAGTCTTTGTGATGGGAATGAGCATGTTTCATTCAATGAAGAAAATAATTTTGAAAATTGGATGGCTACTATGCAATCAAAGTATGATACTATTATGAAAAATGATACCTCGTCTTTATATGACTTCCCTTCTAGCAAGAAGGCCACTAGCACTAAGTGGGTATACAAGCTGAGGCATAAGCCTGATGGAACAATGGACAGGTATAAGGCTAGGCTTGTTGCAAAGGATAATGCTCCAGAAAGAGGGATTGATTTTGATAAGACCTTTGCTCCTACATGTTGGAATGACCATTGTTCATAGCATTTGTGCACTTGCAACTCATCATGGTCGGAACATACATCAATTGCACATTAAAACTGCATTTTTGAATGGTGAGTTACATGAAGAAGTATATGTTCTTTACCCCGTGGTTTTGTATAGGAAGGGCATGAAAACAACATGTGCAAGTTGAAAAAGGCATTATATGGTTTGAAGCGAGCACCATGTGCTTGGTATGAAAAGATACATGTCTACTTGATTGGACATGGTTTTGAGAACAGCCAACTAAGAGCACCTTATACATTAAGCATAGAAATGATTTGCTTCTAATCATTATTATCTATGTTGATGACATGATACTCACTAATCCTAACGAGAAGCATATTACTGATTTTAAGGCTGATTTGCATGCCTCATTTGAGATGCCAAATTCAGAGCATTTGCATCACTATTTGAGCATTCAATTTATTGCAAGTTGATGATGGAATAGCTTTGTGTCAAACAAAATATATTGAAACATTATTGCAATTTTTTAACCTTGAAGGTTGCAAACCTATTACCACTCGTATGGAGATAGGTTTACGGTTTAGGCTTCATGATGTTGGAAAAACATTTGATGTTGTTCTCTATTAGCATGTTGTTGGATGCTTGATTTACTTATGCATTACTTAGCAAAATATTCAATTTGTTGTCTCATAGATGAGCAGGTTTATGCATTGCCCAAGTGTCAATCATTGGCAAGCAATTATGTGCATCTTTCGCGAAAACTATGCCTAAATGGCTAGTGCAAAGTTTACGAGATAGCAAATTAGATGCATCTCTATCATGTCATACTCACTCAGGCTCTCATAGAGCTTCTTTTGCATCAGATTGCTATGATATGGCTGCCCCTAGTCTTTGTGATGAGAATGAGCCTGTTTCGTTTAATGAATCATAAAATTCAGAAAATTGGATGGTTGCTATGCAATCAAAATATGATGCTATTATAGGGCAAGTTTCACAGTGACTCTTGAGTGTGTATGGTTGAGATGCCTTACGACTGATTTAGATGTTGTTCAGTCTTTTGCCACCACCATCTTCACTAGCAATCAGAGCACATTGACAATTATGAGGAAGCGTGTGTTCCATGCTCGCACTAAACACATTGAGGTTCACTTTCATTATGTCAGGCATAGTTTCTCTGCTAGAGAGATGAGTTTCGCATATATGCCCACAAAGTAGAACATTATAGACCTTTTCACAAAGGCTCTACCTAGGGAGAAGTTTTTGCAAAGCTTTGGGCTTACTTGCTTTTGTGGATTGATTCCACATAGCTTGGCACTTCCTTATACATGAGTGCGAGCTCCTTGTTCACTCTGTCACTCCCATGGGCGATTTGTTGATATATTTAGGTAGTGATGTGTGTGAGCACACTATGATTATCAAGGCACTTTTTTCCCTCTTTGAGAGGCTTTTTTTTTCGACTTGTATATACGCTTATAACCCTAACAAGTCACTTATCTTCGTACATTCTCTTGGTATACATTTAGTATTGTGTGTTGTGCTCCAAGATTCTTCTTCTTTCTTATGATGTTCACATGCTTCTGTAGACCTCAATCTCCAACAACAATCATTTTTCTACATCATGGTATTTTAGTAAGTGGCCATGGATAAAAGCAATGATATATTTTGCATGCTCACTCTTGAGGATAAGTTGGATGGTACTAATTACCCATTATGGGCTTATATGATTCACTTGAGTCTGCCCCTACAAGAAATACGATTACATGCACCAATAATTCTTTTCATGTCATGCGAGTTGATAAAGACATTCTGACTACTTATGCTGGTAGTTCTTTTACATTGTTATATGCTTTATTTATGCCAAGGATCAAGAAAAATCTTTTATCAGTTTCAAGATTAGCCAAGATCGGCTTGGTTGTGAAATTTATTGATCATAGATATACAGTTCATGATCTATCAAATGGAGACGTCATTATTGCTTATGATATTTTATGTCGAGGGCTGCATAAGCTCATAGATTATGCAACATCTATGAATGATTCAGCATGTGCAATTCAAGATTTTCATGCTATGTGAGATGCAAAGCTTTGGTATGCACGCTTTGGTCGTCTGAATTTTGCTAGTTTCTTATACCTACATAAAATCTCAAATGATGTCCTCTCTACCCAAACTTGAGGCACTTGGTAAATGTGTCTCTAAATGTTGTATTTTGGGGAAAAGACGGCATTCCTTCTTCCCAAAAGAGGGTTCAGTACGAGCTACTTAGAAATTGAAGCTTATTCACAATGATGTTTATGGTCCTATGCAAACACCTTCTTTTGGGAACTATCTTTACTACAAGGAGGAACAAGTCACTCATAGGGACGACGAGTTGTATAATCAAGAGTCAAGCTTTACCACATATGTACTTAACATATGAGGCCATTATGTGTGCAACATATGTACTTAACAAGTGTCCCACTAAAACATTGCAATGTATCACTCCATATGAGGCTTAGCATAGTCATAAGCCATATGTTGCTCATCTATGTATCTTAGGTTGTTTCGCATATGCATTAGTGCCTGAACAACAACGCAACAAATTGGATGATAAAGCAATGAAATGTATTTTTATTGGGTAGAGCTCTAAAAGCAAAGGCTATGGTTTGTATCATCCACAAACTAAACACATTTTGGTTAGCTATGATGTTTTTGAAGAAGATGCAATTCAACCATTACTTTCATGTACTAAGAAGACATCAATTAGCTTCAAAGATGTGTATGACACTTTGCTGCCTCTTTACAAGTGGATAGTCTAGTGCTGGTCCAAATGAGGCAATTTCTCAACCTTTACAAGTTCCACATGATGATGCAGATCATTCAATTTCTGATGTAGATTTACATGATGCACTTGTTGATGAAAGGGTTGACATAGAGGAGGCAAAATTTTTACCTAAATGGCTAGTGCAAACTTTAGGAGATAGCAAATTAGATGCACCTCTATCATGTCGTACTCGTTCAGGCTCTCATAGAGCTTCTTTTGCATCACATTGCTATGATATGGGTGCCCCTAGGCTTGTCCTAGTCTTTGTGATGAGAATGAGCCTATTATGAATCATAAAATTCAGAAAATTGGATGGCTACTATGCAATCAAAATATGATGCTATTATGAAAAATGGTACCTCATCTTTATGTGACTTGCCTCATGGCAAGAAGGCCATTGGCACTAAGTGGGTATACAAGCCAAAGCGTAAGCCTAATGGAATAATGGATAGGTATAAGGCCAGGCTGGTTACAAAAGGTTATGGTCAAGAAAGAGGCATTGATTTTGATGAGACCTTTGCACCTACATGTGGAATGACTACTGTTTGTGGCATCTGTGCACTTGCAACTCATCATGGTTGGAACATATTGTAAGACAATAGTTACGCAATATAACACAGGAGCAATAGCAGAGAAGATAACAGATATAGGAGAATCTCAACAATTTTCTACTAGCAGCAAGTACAAAGATGATGGCGGTGTCCACCCGTGCGCTCTCAAGGTAGAGCTTAAATGGTGATCTAGACAACTCTAGATAGGGAGATACAAGGTAGAGGTATGCTGGCTCAACTCGGGTGTCTTAGGTAGTGCAGAAGTCATGTATATATAGGATCATGGGTGGCCTGCCATGGACGGCAATACATGGGCGGTAGAGCGTGGGCGGCCACCACCCGCGTAATTTCCATACACGGCTTAGACTGGTTGAACCGACCTAACAAATATAAATGATTTCTGCTCACCGCTGCCCCGGACCCCACAATTGCGGACCCTGGTAACTCCCTTTCCTTATAATCTTACATGGTCCAATATGACCTTCATCCAACATTCAAGTTGGGATTCCCATCAATTGGGTAATGCACGCTTGGCTTCTCCTCATAAAGGGGGCCTTACAAAATGTGCATACAATCATGAGGGGTAGACATTGATCATATACTAACACATATCAATTGGACATTAAAACTGCATTTTTTAATGGTGACTTGCACAAAGAAGTATGTTTTTTGACCCTGTGGTTTTGTGCAGGAAGGACATGAAAACAAAGTCAACAAGTTGAAAAAGGCATTATATGGTTTGAAGCAAGCACCACGTGGTTCGTATGAAAAGAAACATGCCTACTTGATTGCACATGGTTTTGAGAATAGTCCAACTTAGAGCACCTTATATGTTAAGCATGCAAATGATATGCTTCTAATCATTGTTACCTATGTTAATGACATGCTGCTCCCTTGTCTAATGAGATGCATATTGTAGATTTTAAGGCCGATTTGCATGCCTCATTTAAGATGTCAAATTTGGGGCATTTGCATCATTATTTGGGCATTTAGTTTATGCAAGTTGATGGTGGAATAGCTTTGTATCAAACAAGATATATTAATATATTTGCAACGTTTTGCCCTTGAAGATTGCAAACCTATTACCCCTCTTATGGGAATAGGTTTATGATTACATCTTCATGATAATGGAGATGCATTTGTTGTTCTCTATCAACAAGCTATTGGATGCTTGATTTACTTATGCATTATTTGTCTCACAAATGAGCAAGTTTATGCATTCCCAAGTGTCAAGCATTGGTAGGTGCTTAAGCACATCTTTCGCTACTTGAGTGGTACCCGGCTACTTCGATTGTTTTAGAACAACCTACTATGGCGACTTCTAGTTGTGATGTTGAGTTTAGGATAGCTTTCAAAGGATTGTTGAGTGTGTGTGGCTCAAACGCCTTATGGTTGATTTAAGTGTTAGCAAGTCTTCTGCCACCACAATCTTCATTGACAATCAAAGCGCATTGGCAATTGCGAGGAACCATGTGTTCCATTGTCGCACTAAGCACATTGAGGTGCACTATCATTATGTAAGGGAGAGGTTCTCTACTAGAGAGATCAGTTTGGCATGTGCCCACACAGAAGAACATTGCAGACCTTTTCACGAAGGCTCTACCCAATGAAAAGTTTGAAGCTTTCCGCAAAGCTTTGGGCTTTCCTTCGTTTTGTGGATTGCTTCCCACATAGCTTAGCACTTACTTATGCATGAGTGCAAGCTCCTTGTTCATCGCAACACTCCCAAGGAGGATTTGTTGATATATTTAGGTAGTGATCTGTATGAACACACTAGGACCACCGAAGCACTATTTTCCCTCCTTGGAGCTTTTTTTCCCAACTTGTATATGTCTATAACCCTAATGGATCACTTATCTTATTCATCTATTATTTTCCATGCTTACATGAAACAAATCCTTTTTCTTTGCTAATTCTATCATCCCCACATAAAAGTAGCCTTAACTTCCATGGTGGCATGCTTCTAGTTCACTTAACATGGTCATAACATTGACTTGGAACAACGTATTATGATCTCATAAGTGATTCCTATAACTTCTTCATCTTCTACTCTATGGTCTCTTTACTTCAATCTATATATTTGTCCATGATGTTCTCTATCTATTTTCCTTCCAACTCCATTCAAATTCTAGCACTTCATATTCTCTCACTTACCATCAAAATCAATACTATATTTTAGATTGATTATTTCACCTACTTATAGTATTGTCTATGATCAATGTGCTATGATTACATTGGTGATTCAGGTGATTTATTCATCTTCTAAGTTACCAATTCTTGACTACTTCAATCTAATTGCTTCTCTCTGTGATCTTGAATGTCTATTTTTCATCCCACACATTCAAATTCTACAACTCTGTGGTGTAGTGGTGTAAGGGGGATCCTCAAGAAGCATGAGATGTTTATTTCAAATTTCAAGCCTAAATGGAAGAAAAGTCAGGCAATCGAACTTCCCAAAACCAAAAAAAAAAAAGAGAGTTCTCAAACATGCTAACACTAACTCACAAATTCCCTATTCTATATCAATAATGTCATAATGCAATGCTCCACTTGTAAATCAATTGAGGTACTACTTCCTTAACAAAGTATTGACTAATATCAAGGTAAGAGAATGCAAATTACATAACTATTTATTCAGTTTTGATTTCTATCCCCCACTAGGCAAATTAGTATATTTTCTACTTGTAGACATAGTTGCAACATGTCTCTTAAAAGCACAGAAAGCCTCACCTTTTGCGTTTGAAGATGAGCCACAAAGAGATGCCAAGTTATTTGTAACACTAATGTGAGGATTTTTTTTTTTAAGAATTCAGTCTTCCACATAATTTCCCTATGGACTGGAAATTTGAACCAACAACTCACTCACCTAAGGGATCCCCTTCATCCCCCACACATTCATGGGCTCATGTCGAGCCAATCTGTGAGTCTTGGACACTCGATCTTCTGTCCATTGGCTCAATGTGTTACCACTACACTTCAGGCCCCCAAAGTCGCTTCGTCATCATATGCTGATTCTTAATTTCATTATATATGCCGAATTCAGCTTTACAGCGAATAGCGCAGAAAAACAAAAATAAAATATGGGATAATGCATTCTCACACATTATCTTTGCATCCAAAAATCGTGCTAGTACCGGCATGCTACACATTGAAAAAAATTACTTTGAAACAGGAAGGAAAAGTTATAATCAAGACACGTACATTCTCTTCCATTACTCTAGTAATTTACTTGACAACGATATGACCGTCATTCATCAATATGATACCAAATTCATTATTTGATTTTACCATAAAGCTTCCAAGCGTTGAGTATGCGTTCTGGCAAATGCAAAATGACTGCAATATCACAAGTAGGTTTAAGCCACATGTACCTACTCGTCGAATCTTCATGCCACTATCAAATGGATGCCTTGACCAAACGAGTCCCTTTCCCGATTTGTACATGATGATTTAGCAGATATCGCTGCAAATAGATCCCATCACGCATTTTATTACATACAAGAGTTTAGCTTCCCTTGTAAAATCCATCCATAACATCAAAGCCTAGCCTTGTTGCCCCGCAAGGTTGGTGCAAAGAGATCCCATCACGCATTTTATTACATACAAGCGTTAAGCTCCCCTTGTAAAATCCATCCATAACATCAAAGCCTTGTTGCCCCGCAAAAGCAAGCCAAAGCCTGAACAGTCACTCTGCCAATGAAAATCAAATCATAACCCTCCAAGTTCTTGCTTAGAGTTAATATGTCTATTCATGGCGTGGTTGCAGCAAACCAATACACCCATCCTTTATAATAGTACAAAACCCAAATCCCGTTATGAATCTGTTGGTTAACATGAAAACGTGAAGACATTAGCCATCATCCTGGCTGGCTCATTAACTCATTCCATGTTTATTTGAGCAACATTCAGTCACAGAATTTGATTCTAAATTTCATAATAAACATCCACTTTCTCCATTACTATTACAGGCACAACTGAATCAGCAAAGGATAGTTGCTGACCTTCTTTATGGATTAAGGGCAAACATAACAAAGCCTCCGCTAAAACACAGACTCGGTCTACAGAATCAATGTGACAAAATCGTTT
>CM035428.1:61536224-61578724 GCA_020310875.1 Ceratopteris richardii
TCCAAGAAAGCTGTATGTACATCCATTTGGTCTAATTCCAAATCAAGAGCAGCTACTATTGCAAATAACACTCGCAAAGTGGTCATCTTCACCACAGGAGAGAATACTTCTTGGAAATCTATGCCTTTGGTCTGGGCATATCCCTTTGCAACCAGCCTTGCTTTGTACTTGGGTTTTCCATCAACTGTTTTGATTTTATACACCCCTTTGTTAGGAATGGCTTTCCTTTCTTTGGGTAATTCAACCAAATCCCAAGTATCATTAGCATGCAAAGCTTTAATCTCTTCCTGCATAGCAAGCTCCCACTTGCTGCTGTGTTCACATGCCTTTGCCTCTTTGTATGTGAGAGGCTCACCTTCATCTGTCAACAAAATGTAATGCAATGAAGGATCAAATCTACTCACATTCCTTCTAAGACGAGTAGATCTTCTCACCCAATGATCCACATTGTCAGGCAATGGGTCTACATCAGGTGGTATGATCAAATCATTATTATTAGGCTGCTGTCCATTGTTTCCAGCACCATTTTCAGCATTATTATTCGGCTGCATATTCCCTTCAGGAGCCTCATTTTGCTGTCCAACATCTTCTGGCTCAAAAACCACTGGATCGTCAACATTTTCAGTCCTTTGTGGTGCATCCTGAGGGTCAAAATTGGACCTAACAGGTGGCTGGTCATGCTGAAATCTTACCCTTTTATGGTTATCTTTTGAGGCACAATTGTTTTGAAGCAGCCTTGCCTCATTAAAAACAACATCCCGGCTGCGTACGACCTTCTTGAGCTGAGGTATCCAAATCCTGTAGCCCATTTCACCTTCTTCACCATATCCCATGAAGAGGCCTTTAATGGACTTAACATCAAGCTTGTTTCTCAGCTCAGGCCTTATATGCACAAACGCCTCGCAGCCAAAGACACGTAAGTGATCATATGAAGCAGGTTTGCCAGACCAAACCTCTTCAGGGATGTCACCTTTTAAAGACATGTGAGGGGATCTATTGCACACATGTACTGCAGTTTTGAGTGCCTCTCCCCAAAATCCATGAGGGAGATTAGCTGTGGACAGCATGCATCTCACCCTCTCACAAAGTGTCCTATTGTAACGTTGAGCCACACCATTAGAAGAGGGGCTGTATGGAATAGTAAGCTCCCTCTTAATGCCCAAATTTTCACAAAATTTCTGAAATTCAGCACTTGTATACTCACCACCATTGTCCGTACGCAAGCATTTCAGCTTTCTACCTGTTTGGGTGGTCACAAATGCATGAAAACGCTTAAACGCAGCAAATGCTTCATCCTTTGATTTAAGCAATTGAACCCAATTTTTTCTAGAAAAATCATAAACAAAGGAGATGAAATATAAAGCACCCCCCATAGATTTGGTGGGCATGCTACATACATCAGAATGAACAAGATCAAGTACACAAGACTTACGAGACACACCAGAATAAAAGGAACGTTTTACTTGCTTTCCATATTGACATTCATTACAAAAGTCAAGCTTTGTGCCTTTAGCATCAAGCTTCTTTAAGTTACAAAGCCTAGTGAGACCCTTTTGGCTCATATGGCCAAGTCTCTTATGCCACAACTCCATATGGGAGTGAACTTCAGCCAAAGCAATGAACTTGCCTGATAAGGCCTTTCCATGCAAGCAATAAAGAGTTCCCTTCTTTGTGCCTTTCACAATCAGCCTTGAACCTTTAGTCATTTTCCATGATCCTTTCTCAAAGAGAATGCTATAACCATGCAAATCCATTTGACCCACAGAAAACAAGCTCTTCTTGATCCCTGGTACATAACGCACATTATGCAAGACCAACTCATTAGTGCCATTTGTAGCGAAATGCACTGTGCCAATACCCTCAATGGAACATGCATGATTGTTTCCAAGGTATACATGGCCATGGCTGCTTGCAATAAAAGTAGAAAAACACTCCTTGATAGGAGTCACATGGAATGAAGCACCATAATCTACTATCCAAGTCTGGGCCAATGCATCATTGACGGTCAGCAAAGCATCTATGAAATCACTCTTAGTGATTGACATGTCCTGTGCATGAACATTTAAAGAAGGATCAAATGCATGAGTGTCATCAGCTGAGAAAGTAGCGCATAAAATGTCCTCTGCATCTGACAGCTCCTCTATGACTACACTAGAAGCCACATTGGCCTTCTCCTTGTCCTTTTGGCTGTCCTGTGCATCAATCTTGTCTTCTTTCCTGTCCTTCTTCTTATCTCCAGAATTCTTCTTCCTATCAAGCTCTGCTTTGTAATAGCGGCAATCGGGTTTCTTGTGACCTTTCCCGCCACACTGATAGCATGTCACATCATTGCTTTTGCCTTTGCTGCTATTCCCCCTTTCCCTGCTTTTACTCTTATTCCTCTGTGCATAATTACTCTTCTTATCTGTCCTGCCTCTAACCATGTTGACTGAGCTACCTCCTTCTCCACTTGCTTTTCTCCTGATCTCTTCATTAAGAATAGAACCCCTAACACCATCAAAAGTCAAGTTGGGGTTATTGGACAATGAGACTACCAATGTCTCCCAAGAGTCAGGCAATGTCATAAGCAAGGAAATGGCTTTAAGCTTATCATTGAAAGGAGGCATTCCTGAGTCCTGCAACTGTGACAAAGTACCTGTAAACGATGACAAGTGTTCAGCGGCACTCTTGGACTCATCAAGCTGCATGCCAACAAGCTTCCGCATCAGATGTACTTGGTCAACAGGCGTAGTATTTTCATACGTCGCCTTGAGTTTTGCCCATAACTCAAAAGCAGTGGTCAAACCTTTGAGATCTACTAGAATCTCATCGGATACAGCCATCTTAATGTATATAATGGCCTTCTTGTTCAAAGTAAACCATGCATCTTCCGACATGTCCTCTGGTTTCTCTGCCTCCAATGCCCTGTCACAATCCTTCAAGAAGAGGATTCCCTGAATTCTCTCCTTCCATAAGTCAAAACGTGTTCCCTCAAACCGTCGAATCTCAAATAGATTCTTCACATCTGAGGAGGATGATGCCATAGTTGCACAATGAAAAAAAAACTGCTGGAATTTTGGGCAAATGCACCAAAATCAAAGTGCAGCCTCCAAAAATGATGCACTACAGCTCCAAACGGTCACAGGAGCAATTTGGGACAAAAATGGGGTGATTCTGGGCACAAAACTGATCTCTGAATTTTCTGCACAGAGAATTTCAGAAACTCAATTTATGCTCAAAAACAACTAATTTTGTTGTTTCTAACCTCAAAGAATGTACATAAGGCTAATACTCAGCCTTTAGATGCACGTAGGAGCAAAAGCCCCAATTTTTGCCACTGTTTTACAAGAAATTATGGCAAAATACTCCACAACTTCTCATACATAGGTTAATTTTGCTGAAACTAGAGAAATTACAGCAAAATGTATCTCCCACTATGTGTGCTCAGCCAGTTAAGAGTGAGAAGACCTGCAAAAACTCAGAAATTTGCTAGAAAATCTGATATTTTGCTGAAAAACACCTGTTCTTGCTGGAAACTTTGAGATTTTGCTGAAAAACACCTGTTCTTTGCAATAAAATCAGAGAAAAATCACTTTCTTCGCGACAAAAAGCTGGAACATCACTGAAAATGATGGTACAGCAGATTTTGGACCCTTTCTTCGCGATGAAACCTGATGATTTTGCCAAATGGTGAGTGTATGCTGCTGTAGAGAACCTGCGCAGCAGATTTGAGGCCCAATATAGGCTCTGATACCAGTTGTTGAGCTGAGAAGATGTGCTCAGGTGATGCAGCAACTGTGGTAATACCCCCCTTGGCTGAGTAGAAGGGCTGGAGGTGCAAGGAGCAGCCCGCGCAGCAGATAGCCAGAGATGGAGAGAGAGAAATTCGAATTTCTGGAGAGAGGCAGCTTGTTTGGGGGCTTCACTAAAGAAAGAAGTGAGCCCTAAGTTTATTTGAGTTCACTTTTATAGGACCTGGCCAAGTTCACATTGAACTTGGCCAAAAGAATAAATAATGAGTACATTAAGCCTTATAAAAGGCCTATACAAATGTGTACAAATAAGGGGGTCATTTAGGACCTTTACCCCAACAGGGGGCTTATCTCATCCACTTGCTAGCACTATCGGGGTGAAGCAAGGATGCCTCTTTCACCCACCCTCTTTGGTCTCTACATTGATGAGATAGTGGACTTCATACAACAGCAGGGGCATCTGATAACAAAATGCTCCTCACTCTCTACCTCTGTCTCGCATACTAGGCACCAGCACTAAAGCACTACAGCCCACGCATCAGCCACGAGTGAGTACCCAGGAGACCATTACCCAGTTCTTTCAGCGAGCTGAGCTACATCAGAGAGGTCCATCTATAGGGCTCACGCTCCACCAGCCAGCAGCACAGAGAGCACGACGCCGACCACGCATGGTCGGATATCATCGACCGTGACTATATCAAGAGGATATCTCACGCATCAGGACAGCCTACGACCACATGATGGAGCATAGGTGTACCATCACCCCCTCGGTTGTCTTCCTTCAGGAGGCACTCAGACCACCACCAATGTACCACATACTACACCCACCTCCACCCATAACCACTAGCTAGGGTGTTTTACTCACTCACATTATGGATCCCCCATGTATTAGGTGGCCACAATCTGCAGAGTATGAGCCACGTCTCACGAACCTTTTCTAGCCCTATATAGCTTTGTGTAGCGATATACTTTTTATTTCATTTCATCTTCTACACAGGGTTACTACACTTGTACATGGTTTTCGTCTCATACGCCATGTTTGGCCTCCAAAAGATGTTAATATGACTCTCTCTCTCTCTCTCTCTCTCTCTCTCTCTCTCTCTCTCTCTCTCTCTCTCTCTCTCTCTCTCTCTCTCTCTCTCTCTCTCTCTCTCTCTCTCTCTCTCTCTCTCTCTCTCTCTCTCTCTCTCTCTCTCTCTCTCTCTCTCTCTCTCTCTCTCTCTCTCTCTCTCTCTCTCTCTCTCTCTCTCTCTCTCTCTCTCTCTCTCTCTCTCTCTCTCTCTCTCTCTCTCTCTCTCTCTCTCTCTCTCTCTCTCTCTCTCTCTCTCTCTCTCTCTCTCTCTCTCTCTCTCTCTCTCTCTCTCTCTCTCTCTCTCTCTCTCTCCCCCCCCCCCCTTACACACACAAGATCCATGCCCCAAAACCACTGGTATGATGCAGATTGCCGTGAGCTACGGAAGCACCTACAGATTTTAAAGCATTGAGGGGATATTACACAGACACAGGCACAACGTCGCATGCAAAGCCTTACTCGCCGCAAATCACGAGATTGGGAGGAGAGACACTACCGGGATATTTACCATTTGCTCATGAGTCGAAACAATGTAGTGGCATGGCGACATTTGAAAGAGAGGAGACAGCAGACACCCATCCGAGACACCAGCACTTGGCATAGCTATGCACGGAGCCTATACGAGGTCCCAGACCACAGAGCTCACGTCCTACTACCTCTGACTTCTTCACACCCACTATGATGGGACGCGCTATTGCCCGTCTACAGCATGGCAAAGCCCATGACCATTTCGGTTTACAGGTAGAGCACCTCATTTTCTACTTCAATAGAGGATAGTGCATCAGTAGGTTGCTCCTTAGAACTCCATGATACAAGCTTAGAACATGCAAATGCTAGAAAACCTAAAGTACTCTCCTATTATCTTTGGATCTTGCCCCATCTACATCTAAGATCAACTTGATATACATATTTGATGTATAAGGATAGAACAGAATATAACTTGATATACAAACTTGATGTATGAGGACAAAATAGAATATACCTTCATTGATTGTGCCTTTGAGGTACTTAGAGTACTCTTTCATATGCATCTAGGTGTGCTTTTCTTGGAGAATGCAAGAACTTGCTTAGCACTCCTACACTATCTGAAATATCTACCATTGTATGTATAGCATAGATTAAGCTACCTATGAAACTTTAGTACTCTTTTATATCTTCAATATGTTCACCTTCATAAACACTAACTTTATGATCCATCTCTAAAAGTGTACTTGTTTGCATTTCATTATCCAACTTGAACTTCAATAATAGATCTAAATGTTCCTCATTTGGGTCAAGTACATCCCTTGATCTAAGTATATGACCTGTATGCATAAGAATATTGTGAGCTCTCGAAGGTCGCTCATCTTGAATTCTTCCTGCATAAGCCTTTTAATCTTTTCTATTTCATTCATCATAAACTGAATGCCCAAATAGTGATGCAAATGCCCCAAATCAGACATCTCAAATGAGGCATGCAAATCAGCAATATGTGTCTCAATAGGGCCAGTGAGCAGCATGTCATCAACATAGACAACAATGATCAGAAGCACATCATTAGCACGTTTAACATATAAGGTGCTTTCAGTTGGACTGTTCTCAAAACCATGTGCAATCAGATAGGCATGTATCTTCTCATACCAAGCACGTGGTGCTTGCTTTAAAGCATATAATGCCTTCTTTAACCTGCAAACCTGGTTTTCATGCCCTTTCTGCACAAAGCCACGGGGCTGAAAAACATACACTTCTTCATGCAAGTCACCATTCAGAAATGTTGTTTTAATGTCCAACTCATGTACATTCCAACCATGATGGGCTGCAAGTCCACAAATGCTCCGAACAGTAGTCATACGGCATGTAGGTGCAAAGGTCTCATCAAAATCAATGCCTCTTTCCTGTGCATGACCCTTTGCAACAAGCCTAGCCTTATACCTGTCAACTGTACCATCAAGTTTACGCTTCGACTTGTATACCCACTTAGTGCCAATGGCCTTCTTGCGAGGAGGCAAGTCACATAAAGACCATGTACCATTCTTCATTATAGCGTCATATTCAGATTGCATAGCAGCCATCCAATTTTCTGAATTTTGTGCTTCATCAAAAGAAACAGGCTCATTCTCATCACAGAGACTAGATGCAGCCATAGCATAGCAATCTGATGCAAAGGAGGCACTATGAGAGCCTGAACGACTACGATATGACAAAGGTGCACCTAATTTGCTGTCACGCAAAGTCTGCACCAGCCATTTTGGTATAGTTTTTGCCTGCTCAATATGAGCTCTCTCATCAACAAGTGCATCATGTAAATCTGCATCAGATATGGAATGATCTGCATCATCATATGAAACCTGCAAAGGCTGAGAAGTTGCCTCATTAGGACCAGCACTAGCCTGTCCACCTGTAAAAAGAGGCATCAAAGTATCATACATGTCTTTGGAGCTAATAGATGTCTCCTTAGTACATGAAAGCAATGGCTGAATAGCATCTTCCACGAAGACAACATCAAGGCTAACCAGAATGTGTTTAGTCTGTGGATGATACAGACAATAGCCTTTACTTTCAGAACTGTACCCAACAAAAATACATCACGGCTAACCAGAATGTGTTTAGTCTGTGGATGATACAGACAATAGCCTTTACTTTCAGAACTGTACCCAACAAAAATACATTTTACTGCCTTATCATCCAATTTTCTGCGATGTTGTTCAGGCACTAATGCATATGCCAAACAACCAAAAACACGCAGATGAGCAACAGATGGCTTGCGGTCATGCCAAGCCTCATATGGAGTGATAGACTGCAACGCTTTAGTGGGATACCTGTTCAGTACATATGCTGCACACATGACAGCCTCAAGCCAGAAACTATGTGGTAAAGCTTGACTTTTGACCATGCACCTCGCCATCTCCATGAGTGACCTGCTCTTTCGTTCAGCAACTCCATTCTGTTGAGGTGTATACGGCACTGTACACTGGTGTTTTATCCCACGTTCAGCCAGAAATGCATTAAAATCTGAACACATATATTCCCCCCCTCGATCAGAACGGAGGGTGCCCATTTTACATGCTGACAGATTTTCAGCCAAAACCAAAAACTGTTTAAAGCACATGAACACTTCGGACTTTGCTTTGAGTGGATATACCCATGCATGCCTGGAAAAATCATCAATGAAAGTCACGAAGTAAAGGTAATTTCCAAAAGAGGGTGTCTGCATAGGACCACAGACATCACTATGTACAAGCTGCAATTTCTGCGTACCCCGAACTGAACCATCTTTTGGAAAGGAAGAACGTTGCATTTTGCCCAAAATACAACCTTCACAAACATGTTTTCCAGGTGCCTCAAGTTTGGGCAAAGAGGACACCATTTCAGATTTCTGCACGCGTAACAAACTAACAAAATTCAGATGACCAAAGCGTGCATGCCAAAGCTTTGCATCTGACATAGCCTGAGAATCATGAACTGCACATGCCGAATCATTCACAGATCTTTCATAGTCTATGAGCTTATACAACCCACGACATAAAATGCGAGAAGCAATAATCACATCACCATTTGAGAGATCATGGACTGTACACCTGTCATCAACAAATTTCACAACCAAGCCAATCTTGGCTAATGCAGAAACTGATAACAGGTTCTTTTTTATCCGTGGCACAAATAAAGCATCTGACAAAGTGAAAGAACTACCATCAGCAGTAGTCAGAATGATCTTACCAACTCCCATAACAGGATAAGAGGAGTTATTGGCGCATGTGACAGTATTCCCTGTAGGGGCAGGCTCGAGTGAAGAGAAGAACTGCGCTGCGAGGTAATATGTTTGGTCGCCCCACTGTCAAAGTACCAAACATCTGAGTCTACTGCAGACATGCACTGATCATGAGAAGATGGGTCAAAACTACAGACAGTACTAAATGCCCATTCTTCTTCCTGCACAAGATTTGCAGACTCTGTTTTTGGTGTAGAGGCCTCTGCAACAACCATTCCAGTCTCTTTCTTCTTTGCCTCTTTAGCAGCCAGTTTTGGACAGTTCTTTATAATATGATCATTTCCTTTACAGTACTTGCAGAACAATTTCTGCTTTTCTGATTTCTTCTCATCTTTATCCTGGTTCTTCGATTGTGCAGCATTTGCAGATTTCTGCTTACTAGTAGAAGAGCTCCATTTTCCTTTGCCCTTCTGACTAGCCAGGAAAGCTTGATCTGCAACACGCATAATGGACCTCTTCTGCCTGGACTGATCTTCCTGCAACAGAACAGAGACGAATTCCTCAAATGACAAGGCATTCGGATTGCCTTTCATCATCAACCGAAGAGTAGAGGCAAAACTCTGATATGAATCAGGAAGACCATTCAGAACGGTCTGCACAAGTGAGTTATCTGGTATAACCTCATCAGCAGAAATCAATTGTTCCTTCATGTCTTTGATCTTTGTAAGAAAACTGTCCATAGAATTACCTTCATTCATGTGCTCACTCTCCAACTGTTTTCGGAGGTAAGCAACACGAGCCTCATTCCTAGCCTGGTACAAAGTGGTAAGTGTATCCCAAGCATCCTTTGCTGTTCTGCAAGAGCGAATGTGAGGAATAATGGCACGTTTGACAGACAAAGCTATCAATGCATGTGCCTGGGCATCTCTTCCATCCCAACGAATCTGCTCTGCAGTAGGTGCAAGAGAAACAGCAACACGAACAGGAATCTGCGGAATATCATCTTCGACACCATCTTCATCAGCTCCAACACCTGTATTTGCAGTACCTGTCGTTACAGGTGTAGCAGGACGTCTTTCAACACCCTGCACAATGTTCCACAATCCTTTTGCAACCAGTACATGTCGCATCATATAAGCCCATAATGGGTAGTTGGTACCATCCAACTTATCCTCAACAGCCAACATACGGAATACATCACTGCTTTCAGCCATGGCCGGTGACTAAAATACCTTGATGCAGAAAATTGGTTGTATCTCAAAAAGTTGAACAGAACTACCGAGACGAGTTCTGCTAGACCTGTAGCAGACTTCGAGACGCTTAAACTGGCGAATAGAAACTTGTATATACCTTTGGCACAAAAGGACGAAATAGCCTGCACAAGCTCTGCGATAGTGCGTTCGGAGGCCGAAACGAGCTCAGATCGCGATTTCGGCACCACACAGCGAAGCTGTTTTGATCTCGAAAACACCCTAAGTATGTTCACCAAATTTCGTGCGAATCTGAGACTGCAAACAGAGGAGTGTCGACGGCGCCCTAGAAGAAGCGACGACCTGCTCTGATACCAATTGTTGGAGATAGATGTCTGCGTAAGCACGCGAACAGCACAAGGAAGAAGAAGAAGCTTGGAGCACAAACACACAATACTGAATGTATTACAATTTACTAGAGAATGTACAAAGATAAGTAGCCCATTAGGGCAATAGGCGTATATACAAGCCGGGGAAAAAAAACCTCCTAAAGAGGGAAAAAAGTGCCCCGGCGGTCGTAGAGTGTTCACACACATCACTACCTAAATATATCAACACTTTCTCCCCCCCTTCCAAGGATTTTAATACATAGACTTCCTTGATAGGTCTTATTTGCTTGTTTTGACCCTAAGAGCTTGAAATTCATAACATTTTTATCCAAGAATGGTTTTTTGTTTAAGTTTATCTTTGAGTGAGAGTGGGAAGTCAAGCAAGCTGTATAGAATTTATAACAATATAATGGAGGAAAAAGACCATTAAAAGAAACTTGAATCTTATTCAGACTAAAACAACAAGGGCTTCAAAAGGAAAGAGATCACCTCTAGGGAGAGAGGATTTTTTTATTCTCATCCTATAGGAAACATTGGAAAAACAAAGTATATTTATTAGTAGCCCTATCATACCCAAGCATATCAATTTGTGTTCTTTCAAACATGTATATAAACTTGTGTATTTTTCTTGTAGATGTATATATTAAGTGATTTGAGGCAAAAAGAGAATTCTCAAAGAGCAAAGTAAGAATTTCACTTATTTATTGCAACACTCAACTACGTCTCTAGCATTTACGTAATATTGAGAGAAGGGAAAGATCATTGAACTACATAGTTTGATGAGTTGCGTTATTGTGTGTCTATGATTCTTAGATGAAGAGATTTCTAGAAACCAAGAGATAGACACATGGTAGCAAATCAATTGTTGAAAGTGCTATAGGCTTGAATAGAAGCACAATGTATTACCATCAAGTGATTCAAAAAGAGACATAGGAATAATGGTTTCATCAAGTTCCATGGATATGCAAAATCATGATCCGAATACACAAGTAGATTGGATGTCTAGGCCTAAGGGTGAATCCAAAATTCAACTCATCTTCACAAACACTAAAACATCACAAGCTACCATCTATCAAGATGATTTTGGACAATCTATTGTTGGACTTGGCGAGCTAAGGGATGTAAATCTCCTAAATATCACTATAGTAAGACTTCAAGGAAAGTTAGTAGTAGAAAAGATGGGAGTCTATTACATGGTCACATATACACCAAAAAGAATCACTCCCCAAGAGAGAAGTTTTGGAGAATATGAGATCTAATCTAGAGCCACAAGGAGCTCGAAGTCAAACTGATCCTAATACTAGACCATCTATAACAAGGACTATACATTTAAGCAAGGTAATTCATGATAGATTGTATTTTAAAGTTACTTTGTGTCAAACTCAAAAAAATCCTTCTAGACTCTACCACCACCTACAAGCATGGAGATATTGTCAGATTGTATATTATACCTACTATTTTTTATCTCCCACCTACGTTTATCTATGTGAATACTTGGAGAAGCTTGAGTAGTAAAAATCTGTATTGCAAAGTGTTGAAGTTTCGTCAATGCAACCAACACAGGACTAGCCCCTTTGCTTTTGGAGACTCTAATACACCTTATGAACTTCGAATTAATGTGATAAAATACCCTATGTGCTTTTGGAATGTCAGTGAGAAAAGTAAGATTCAAAACAAAAAAGTTTGCACATTGACTAGTTCAAGGATCT
This sequence comes from Ceratopteris richardii, assembly GCA_020310875.1. Taxonomy (NCBI): domain Eukaryota; kingdom Viridiplantae; phylum Streptophyta; class Polypodiopsida; order Polypodiales; family Pteridaceae; genus Ceratopteris; species Ceratopteris richardii. The sequence goes on from CM035428.1 coordinate 61,548,004, forward strand.
TGCTATTTAGGAATGAATCATTCAACTTGTAATGCTCAATTCTCCTAGCCTGATTTCGATTGGCTGAACTCTTTTTATAGGTTGGTATCTTATACGGTTAAGTTTCTATAATGCACAATAGTTAGATTTATCAACAAGTTGTGTGGTAATTCCAAGCTTGGCATTGATAGGTGGTGATGTGAACTTCTTAGGGATGTGCAGAGATAGAACCCAAGACCATAAAAACCTTGTTTCTCACAATCTACTAAACTCAATTATGTAAAAAATTTTACGCACACGTTAAACACTTATATCTTTCAAATGAGCCATTAGTCATAAGCATTGGATCTCTGAGAAGTGAGCACCAGCCTTTGCAAGTTGACAGATCTTGGAGAAGATGATGCAGGGAAATAGAAGAAGAGGAAAGTGAAGATAAAAAATGAATGTATATTGATCTAACATATTGTAAAAGTATTTGTGAGTCTTTATATAGAATCTTTGGAGATTCCACGACTCTCTCAATAATTATTTGAATTCAACTTAGCTCATTGGATAGGTAGTTATAACTAGGATCTCTTTTCCTACAATCTAAGAAGTAGAGAATCAAGCTTCAATAAAGTGGATTCGCTAATCGATTTGGTACTTGATTGAATACTAACCTCAAACTCATGGATTTTTGGGCTTCTCATCTTTATTCTAAGGATAAAGAATAAGCTTATAAGCTTTTAGATGGATAAAGAATCCCAAGGGGATATCATAAGTGATCACTAATCTTTACAACAATAAGAATTCTCAAAAAATAATTCTAATACTTGGACTTGCTTCAATGATGAAAAGAAAGTCCTTCTCAAGCATCATGAAGGCTTAATGTCCTAACAGCTCTCCCTCAAGCTAAAGCATGCTTGAGTCTTCATTCCTTGATGATTTGAATACCAGCTATGAACTTAAACATGCAAAGTTTAACTCCTGCAAGAGCTTTAGTCATTATATTTGCTACTTGCTTCTCTATTGGAACAAAAGAAACATCAACCTTCCTCTCCAAGAGCTTCTGCCTGATGAAGTGATAATGAATCTCTATATGTTTCGTTCTTGCATGCTAAATAGCTTATGTTACCTTCAAATATGTGAGGTTCGGAACTCACAAGTCCCAAATGTGCATACAATTCCTTTAGCCGAATAGCTTCTTGAGTTGCTATGGTCCATCCTCTATATTTCACTTCAATGGAGGATAGTGCATCAGTAGGTTGCTTTTTAAAACTCCATGACACAAGCTTAGAACATGCAAATGCTAGAAAACCTGAAGTGCTCTCCTATTATCTTTGGATCTTGCCCGATCTACATCTAAGATCAACTTGATATACATATTTGATGTATAAGCATAGAACAGAATATAACTTGATATACAAATTTGATGTATGAGGATAGAATAGAATATACCTTCATTGATTGTGCCTTTGAGGTACTTAAGTACTCTGTCATATGCATCCATGTGTGCTATTCTTAGAGAGTGCAAGAACTTGCTTAGCACTCCTACACTATCTGAAATATCTACCTTTGTATATGTAGCATAGATTAAGCTACCTACCAAACTTTGGTACTCTTTTATATCTTCAATATGTTCACATTCATAAACACTAACTTTATAATCCATCTCTAAAAGTGTACTTGTTCGCGTTTCATTATCCAACTTGAACTTTAATAATAGACCTAAACGTTTCTCATTTGGGTCAAGTACATCACTTGATCTAAGTATATGACCTGCATACATAAGAATATTGTGAGCTCTCCAAGGTCGCTCATCTTGAATTCTTCCTGCATAAGCCTTTTAATCTTTTCTATTCCATTCATCTTTCATAATTATGTCATCTACATAGACACATAATAGACATTATTTTGTTTTAGCTCGACTTTCAGATAGGATAATATTATGAACATAAAGTAAGACTTACTAGATACAATTAACAAGCGCTAAGGTCAAGAAAGAATATTTGAATCATGAAGTAAAACTAGTGCAACACATTCGCAATTCTTTTTATATCAGTGTTATTTGAAAAGCCGAAATCACTGATAAGAATAACGTAACGAATATTGGGTTTCATTTCTTTTATTTCGTATATTATTAATAAGTGATGTTTTGCAGAAGAATCCGTACAAACCAATCTCCAATGAATAGTGACAGCGATATGACTGTTCGTGATGATCATCCTTACCTTTTCCCATACTACAAGCATAGCATCTTTACTGTCAGCACAACAGATGTATTCTTCTGTTGAAGACTTTGAAGCACTGAGACGGGACACAATCATTTCGATCGGCTATCAGTTGGATTCATTTATCGATGTCTACATGAAGAACCTGAGAATAGAGGGCCATAAAATTCTAGGATTTGCCTCTACCTGAGAGTTTGATCAGGCTTTTCGAAAGTGAGCACAGAGTCCTAGCGGCATAGGGGGTGCATTGGACAAGCTTCCCTACGTGCAAATATTGATAGGAGCAAACTGCTATCTAATAATAACTTCAATTAACGACGATCTCTTACCCACTTTTTGCGGGTTTGGTTTTATAAATTATAACCTTCATAATTCCTGGGAAAATTCTTACTAAAAACTATTCAAAATCAGATTTATATGTATCATAATATGTTTGTCAATTAATGATATTTTATGGAGGTGCTTCGAAAAGATGACCCCTTGATCGGTGAGTTGTCGAAAATGATATTAAAACTTGGGACGAATAAGATACTTTAAGTGTTACAGAATGTTAGAACATCGAGACTAACAAAAGAAACAAATGCGGATGAAAAGATAATTTTCACGTCTTGAATATAACAAGTTTTAGAGGCATGTTTAGGATTTTGGGTGCAATTTATCTAATATGTTTTGCATGTCCAGTGTTAAGGTGACGAAAGCCTCTTTCTCTTATTCTGCCCTATGAAGCAAAGAGATTAGATATTCTATCATAGAAAAACATCCAGAACATTCAATCTCTTCCATGTCCTAAGTACAAAATAAGAGTAGTGAGGGCCTCCTCCTTAACATACGACACTCCAAACATATAAGATAAATTTCCTCCAAAATCCCAAACAGGCGTGCAAAACTTTATAGATTCAAAACATGATATTATCGTTTGATCCACAGTTGTTGCTTATATCGGTCCCGATGTTCCAATCATTATCTAACATTTGAAGTGTCCCATCCACCTCAACTTTTAATATCATTTTCCACATCTTATCAATCAAGGGATCATCTTTTCGAAGCACCTACATAAGATATCATTAAGCGAAAAAAATTATTATGCTACATATAAATATGATTTTAAATAGTTTTTAAAGAGCATCATTCTAGTAATTGTGAAGCTTATAACTTACAAAACTAAACCCGTCAAAGATGGCTAAGAGATCGTCGTTAGTTCAAGCTATTATTAGATCACAATTCGATCATACGAAAATTTGCACATATCGAAGCTCGTCCAACGCAGCCCCTATGCCTCAAAGACTTTGTGCTCCCTTCTGAAGAGCTTAATTAAACTCTAGAGCAGAAGCAAATCCTAAAATTTATAGCTCTCTATTCTCAGGTTCTTCATGTAGACATACATAAATGAGCACTGCTAATCGCCAATCGAGATGCTTGTGTTTCGTCTAAGTGCTTCGAAGCCTTCATTAGAAAGGTACCTCTGTTGTGCTAACAGTAAGGATGCTAAGTTTGCAGTATAGGAAGAGTTAAAGATGATCATCATGCAAAAACACTTCACTATCACTATTCGTCCGAGATTTGTTCGTACAGATTCCTCTACAAAGCTTCACTTGTTAAGAACATATCAAATAAAAGAAAGGAAACCAAATATTCTTTACGCTATTTCTATCACTGATTTCGGCTTTTCAAAGAACAGTGATATAAAAAGAATTATAAATGTGTTACATTAATTTTTACTTTACGATTCAAACATTTTTTCTTGACTTTAGTCCCTATTAATTGCATCTCATAAGCCTTTACTACATGATCATAATATTATCCTATCTGAAAGTCTAACTAAAACAAAATAAAACTAAGTTTGTATCTTTTAGATATTACTTTTTAGAAAGGCAATACTATTGGGATGTTTTTTCCTTGAAAAAAGAGACTTTAAATTAAAAAAGAAGAAAATTTCAAGAGAATTGTGAGATATATATCGTATTCTCTCTCTCTCTCTCTCTCTCTCTCTCTCTCTCTCTCTCTCTCTCTCTCTCTCTCTCTCTCTCTCTCTCTCTCTCTCTCTCTCTCTCTCTCTCTCTCTCTCTCTCTCTCTCTCTCTCTCTCTCTCTCTCTCTCTCTCTCTCACGTATGCCATACAAAGGAAGAGAGCAAGAGCACTTTGTTACCAGATGCCGAGGATACTCAGATCTAAATACAGAGTTCCATATAGAGTAGACGCTGAAGTTGTGCATGACCACAAGAGACCAATGGAGGTTGGGACATTTTCTCACGGCAGCATATGAGAGACGAGAGTAGTCGATACAGCCCACGCATCAGACACACGTGAGTACCCAAGACACCATTGCTCGGTTCTTTCAACGAGATTGGCTACAATAAAGGGTCTGCATTCTAGTGGTATAGGACTCACACTCGATCAGGCAGCGGCACAGAGTGCGAGATCGACCACATAAGGTTGGATAGGGGCGATCACCACTATACCAGGAGGATATCTCACGCATCAGGATAGCCCATGACCACATGATGTAGCACATGCACACCACGACGACCTCGGTAGCCTTCCTTAAGAAGGCACTCAGATCGTCGCCCATGTACTACATACTCCACTCACCTCCACCCATTATTTGTAGTTAGAATATACATATTCACTCCTGTCATGGGCCCCCATGTATTAGGCCTACACCGTTTTGTATACCAAGTACTATTCCATTTTATTTCTACACACGAGTTACTACAGTTTACACGGTTTTTTCTCATAAGCCAAGTTTGACAAATTTCTCTCTCTCTCTCTCTCTCTCTCTCTCTCTCTCTCTCTCTCTCTCTCTCTCTCTCTCTCTCTCTCTCTCTCTCTCTCTCTCTCTCTCTCTCTCTCTCTCTCTCTCTCTCTCTCTCTCTCTCTCTCTCTCTCTCTCTCTCTCTCTCTCTCTCTCTCTCTCTCTCTCTCCCCCCCGCCCTCCTCCTCTCCCTCCCCCACGTAATCTATAATCTATAATTTATAACTTTACCTGTTTCTCAAACATATACTCTATAATCTTTGCTTTCAATACCGTAACCAACAAAAACAGCTTTGATAGCTTTCTAATGAAGTTTATCACGATCCTTCTTTTCAATGTGAACATAAGGCGAAGAACCAAACTTTGAAGTTTGAAGTAATTCAACTTGGTTTCTTACCATAATAAACTACATAAGGTATAATCATCTTTAAAACTTTTGTTGAAGCCTTATTAAGAATCTGATTAACTATATGAATAGCATCAAACCAAAACTTTGAAAAAAGTTGCTTTGTAGATAACATTAAATATAACACCATTTCAATAAGTGTACAAGTCTTTCTCTCTTCAACACCATTATGCTCTGAAGTATAAGCAATAGTTAGTTGATAAGAAATATATTTATCTTCAAAACATGACTTGAAATCCTTATACACATATTCTCTTTCTCTATCACTTTTTAAAATCTAAATTTTAGGACTGATTTTCATTTTCAATCATAGCTGCAGATTTCTTGGAGGTATCGATACTTTCAAGCTTTGCTTTTAACCAAAAAACCGATGAGTTACTCATCTTGAAAAATCATTAATAAAAGCAATAAAGTATCTATGGCCATATCAAGAGTCTACTCTCAATCCATGTTTCTTAACTAAAAGTTTATGTAACTTCCCTTCAAACATAGTAAAATAAAACGTGTTTTTTTAACAAAATAAAAAACGTTTAGGACATTCGGACGTTCCGAACGTCCTAATACGTTTTTTTGAGAGTTTTTTTTTTTTTTTTTAAAGATCATCTTCAAATTTTTTTTCCTCTTGATGAACAGAAGTATGACTATGGGCCTGCTTCAAGTTTCAATACATATTGAGATAAGAAATCAGATCCAAAGATTTTTATATCATTATCACATATACTATATTCCTCACAATTTGTAAACCTTTCTGGTCCATAGATGTCCAACTCTCTCATATTTTTCCTTCTATAGGAGTAGGCATTTCCTCTAGTGTCTTTTTCTTTCCTTCTCTACCAAATTCCGAACCAAAAGTCCCTCCTATCTGGACCCTGGTTCAAAAAAAAGTTCCTATTTTGATTCCAAAAGATATTTCATTTAACAAGGACATCATTACATTGTTCACATTGATCCATCCTCGACTAAATGCATTGTTTTTGGTTTCTTCGGTTGGCTCCAAAATTGGAGTTTGTTGTATAGTAGTCTTAGGAGTTTTAATGTGCTTTATGTGGGGCTTTAAGCTCATGAGTTCTTTGTTTAAGACTTCATTCCCATTTTTGTTTAATTTAACCAAATTCATTTCGGGCCTTCCTAACTCTAGATCACTGTACTGGTAATAGATTAAGTTTTTTTTATGTGTTTTTAGTACTAGATATGTAAAGGAATGCTATATATGTATTACTCATGGATTATTGAAAAACATAAAAGTGAAATGTTGCGACAAAATATAATACTCGTTTTTTATTTCCATTTTTTAGTACCCTACGTACTAAACGTTTTAAAACCCGTTTTTAAAACTCGTTTTTAAAACTCGTTTTTAAAACTCTCTTTGTACTATGCCTTCAAGACATCCTTCACATGCATCTACATCATCTTGTCAAGCAAACGTTGACAAATTTTTAACCATACCTTTATCCTTCATATGCTTCAAAGTTGTATAACTGATGTGACCAAATTTTGCATTCCATAACTTCAAACTTATCTTTGGAGCATAATGATAGGAAACAGCGAGATGCGGGCCAAAATGGCCTGGAACGCACATCTCTGCCATCCCATTAGAGAAAATAGGGGTCAGGAACAAGTCCTGTCTCGACAAACTGTCCAGACAGGGGAGCATCCTAAATCACCCAGGATACCCCGTCCCATGTCAGGGATGATCAGCTTGGACGGGTCCGTCCCCAAAACCCCGATTTCATGTGTTTTTTTTAAGTTATCTTTTGGGATTCTCAAGCCCATTCATGAGTAGGAATTTGGGGGGGGGGGGGGAGGAGGGGGGGGGGGGGGAGAGAGAGAGAGAGAGAGAGAGAGAGCTTCTAAGTGTAAGTTCTCCTCTTCCCTCCTTTGAGTTCCTCCTCCTCTCCTTTGAGTCCCTTTCACATCCCTCCCCTCCCCCCCCCTCCCCCCGTCCCAACCCCCGTCTTAGGACCCCCCCTTATAGGCCGATCCCGTCTTGGGACTCGTCCCCAACCTGAGACCCATGTCCCATCCCATGTAACTATGCTTTGGAGAGATAGATGATCTGGCAAGATTAGTATGATTGTTTTTTGACAAAACAAACATGCTACTTCTATTTTCACTTTGTAATAGATAATGCTCTTCATTAGGTGCAAGAGTTCGATATAAATACTTCTTAAAAATCACTTTATAACTATCTATTAAAGTTATTAAGATAGAGAGAAAATTCTTGATCTCTAGTACATAGAAAACATTAGCTTTCTCTTTATTTAAGTGTGGCTTCTCTCACACGAACGACATCCAAATCATGACCATCTACAATGGAAACTCTTTTATATGTAGAATTAGTACATGACAAGAACAGCTTTTTGCAATGTGTCATATGTTTAATAGCTCCAAAATCAAAAATCCAAGGAATCTCTCATATTGCATTCAAAGCTCCTTGATCAAAAGACACCTTTATATTAACACATGCAAAAGCATCTTCTTCTCTTTAGCATTGTTACCTGAACCTCTCTTCTTTTCATTAAAAGTTCTCTTCGCTTTGCAATACGATGAATTGTTTCTTACAATTTATCCTTAGGTGTAGATCAAGTAGTTGAAGTAGAGGATGAAGGAGATGTTATTGAAGACTTAGAGAAGATGACTTACTTTCCTTCTTTGATTGTTGAGTTTCCTTCTTCTTCTTAATCTCCTTATTCTTTTTCTTGAATTTGGATGATGACAACATAACCTCATCATTCTCTTCCATACTTATTACTCTTCTTCTTCTCTTGAGCTTGAAATAACAAGAATCGCAACTCATCATATAGTTTTTCTATCTCTTGCAAAGAGAGATAAGTAATAAAAGAACGCTATATAGGTGGAAATGAACTTTAGTTGAGACTTTCTAGAAAGATTTTTGCTTTGATAGAGATTTGCCAACTTCAACCAAGCTTGACGAGATGCTTTGCATGACCTGATTTGAAGAATAATATGACGTTTCACAACCATAGCTATAAGAAAGAGAGTTGCATCTCTTGAATCCCATCTCGATTACAATTGAATATGTTTCCCTTTGTCTCTGGATGATCAAAAGTCTTTTTCTTCTTCTTCCTTTGTTTATTGAGCAAAATTTAGAGCAAAAGGCTTCTTGGAAGAAAATCCAACGTCTTGAACTAATTGCCTTCGTCTTGGTAGTTTACTACTAACAATATTCCAAAACTCCTTGGAAACTAGCAAATTCATCATCGCGAAACTCTACATAAGATAATTATACATTCCATTCCATTAAGTTTCTCTTCTTGTTCCAAACTATCTCTATAATAACCATAGTTGGTACTCGTACGCGTACGAGTAAAATTGTACGTACGAGTCGTACCGTACGTACTCGTATGTTCTCGTACGAAAATCAAAGAAAATCACTTACTCGGCTTTTGACACGTGAAACGGTTCATTTGAACCTGCTTGCTCTCGGGTTTTTTGCTTCCGCGCAGTGACTGTGTGCATTAGATCCATTTGAGGTATTTGTACATCTCTTCTTTACCCTCCTAAGCTTCTCTAAAGCCTACCTAGGTCCTCCCTCATCTTGCCGATCATTCCATTTATCTCTTTGAGCATTCCAAGCTTCACACACACCACATTTTAGTTTATGTGCAACCCTTAGTTGTCCAATAACAATGGTGAAAGATAAACATGAAGCTTTCACTCTCCATTGCATTGGTGTTGAAAAGGACACCAAGAAGTCCAATTCACACCATTAAACATGCAAATATTGTATAAAGAGGTACACTAGTGGAGCTACAAGGCTCATACAACACCTCACAAAGGTTGGCGGGCAAGTGGAAGCATGTAAAGAAATACCGGACCACATTGCCAATGATATTAGACGTAAGCATTTGGGCCTTTCATCTGGTGGCCCTTCACATGTAAGAGGGTATAATGCTTCTCCTCCTCAATCATCAACCCACTCAAATGTCCCCGAAACATCACAAGATGCCCAATCACATTTTCAAGCATCAAATACACCAAATATTTCACAATCACCAACGGTGAGAACTTCTACATATCAAAGGCAAGGTCAATTAGGAGATGCTTCGGGGCATACGAGGACATCTCTCACATGGCTCAAGGAGAAGCAAAAGATCGCGGATTCGGAGATCACTAAATTTATCTTTTAATCTTTTGAATTCAAAGCAATGAAAGGCTACTGTGAAGGCAATCTCGAAGGTGGGTCCATGTCAAGGATGGACGGGGCCTTCTTATTCGGATTTAAGAAGAAGAAAAATTAATGAAGAGAAGAAAAAAATTGATCTCTCTTCTCTTCTTATGAGAGAGAAATAATCTAGATATGGATGCACGATCCTCTCCGATGGATGTAGAGATAGAAAGAATAGGAGCATGATTAACATTCTTATATCATGCCCAATTGGTACATTCTTTCTATGTGCGATAGAGGTGGGCAAAAAGGGAAAGAAGACCACCGGAGCTTTCATATATCAGCACACCAAGAAAGCAATAGAGGAGGTAAAATCTTTAATTTTCTTTGCTATTTTTGGAATTTTTTATTTTCAAGCTTTTTTCATTAATGATCATTGATAATATATTAATCCTTAGAAATTTCAACTTTATATGCATAGGTTGTGCAAGTTGTAACCGACAATGCCGGCAATTGTCGGCATATGGGAAATCTCTTAGAGGAAGAATATAAGCATATTGTATGGACTCCTTGTGCTACACATTGCCTTGTGGCATGTGCATGTGCATGTGGCATGTGCATGTGTATGTGGCATGTGCATGTGCATGTGCATGTAGCATGTGCATGTGGCATATGTCAATATGTTGCTGGCTTTCATGAATCATTATCATGATCTATGTGTGGATGTTTCTATTTGCAGGGAAGCTTTCATGGATAAAGGCTTGCACACAAAAAGCCTCTAGCTTGGTGACATTTTTCACACAGAAAAGGAAAGTGTTGTCCATGTTTAGAGAGCGTAGTAAACTTGATATCAAAAAGTCAGCTACTACTCACTTTGCATATATGTGGATTGTGCTTTCACGCCTTCTTGAAATCAGAATCCCTCTTAGACAGACAATGGTCTCTCCTCTATGGAATGATTGGGATGAGAGCTCATTGGAGGAATCAAAGAGCATGCATAGGCTATGCTTGGATGAGGAGTTTTGGGAGAATGTGAAAGCTGTCTTAAATATTTTGACACCTATTTATAGAGTTTTACGCATGACAGATTGTGAGGGTGCCACATTGGGATAATATTGATCTATTATAATTTGTGTGACTCAAGGCATGATTATAAATTATAATTTATATGTTTTGCTTGAAACTTTGAAGTTTGATTGTTGATCATTGACACCATTGTTTCACATAGCACGCTGCACAAGTGATGATGCACAAATTACAATGCACGTGTGAGTCCAAAGTCGTGAAATAAATGATACACAATTTGAATGGTAAATGCACATTGCCTAATGCACAATGCACAAAATGCAAATCAGTAAAATTGCATTGCATAAATGATAATGTTACACATTTATGACTTGTCATTGTTAATTGCATATTGCACATAATGTGGATGCACAATGCATATTATGTGAAAGTTGAAAGTTCAAACACTAAAGTCTGAATCATAGATGCACATTGCACATAACTTACATGCATCATGTATATATCACATATGTATTATGGAGATATTTCACATCCATCTTTACTAGATTAGCTATGTATATATGTATTTTACATAGAACTTATGAAATTTAAAAAATTATTAAAAAATGGAGAGAAAAAAATTTTGTACTAATATCGTACGGATTCGTACCTCATGATTAGTGAGTACCTAGTATAGTATTAATTCGTATCGTACCTGTCGTACGGATCGTACTTGACTAACGATGATAATAACTCATCTTGAGAACAAGTTATATATGTACAATAAAAGCTCTAATACCAAATGTTGGAACGGAGGTAGGCCCAATATAAATCACAAGATCTTTCTAACACTTAATCCCTTGCACACATACACATCATGAACCAAATAAGATAGATGAATGACTAGAAAAAAGGGGAGATATGAACGAGTAGCTAAAAGGACTACTCTAAAATAACTACTTAATGAAAGAATAACTATACAATGTGTGCGTAATATACAAAATTTCGTTAAGGTTGAATGTACGATATAGCTAGGTACAAAATTGGAGAGAAGTGTGCCTAAGAGTTAAAGAAGGTGATAGTGTCCTAGAATATGGAGAGATATAGGACTCAGTTGTGAGATAAACAGCCTAGTGCTGAAATGGAGTGTCAAAATCTGCAACCCTAACAGATTTAGGGTTTGCTCTATGATGTCAACAGGCACTTGTGCTTCTTCTTCTTGAGGTAATAGGTAGAAAAACATGGTACAGCAGCAAGAATAGAAGGTAGACCGAAAAAATAGCAGCAACTTACGAGAATCAACAAGTATACACACACCACTGTGAGTAGAAGTGGAAAGCCGCAAACCTCCAAATTAGCTAGAACTCCTCAAGCATAAAAATAAAAATCGAGGTTTTTATTCATCAAGAGATTTTTATTTTTTCTTGTATCTAAGGTATGCACAATACCTATTCAACTCATATATACTCCAACATTTGGACAGTAGTGGAAGTAGTGAAAAGTTTATATGACCTGGGTGCTTGTTAGTTGTTGTACTTTAGTCATATGTGAGATGCCACCAAAGAGTTTTGATGACATTGCAATCATATAAACTCTATTTAGTTATTCAAATCTCTAATAGGCAAGAAAATAATATAGTTCTACCTAGAGAGCAAAGTGGTAATATATGATAGACTACTACCAAGCATAAGTATCACGGTAATGAAATTTTAATTTAAAAAGAGATCTACAATATGAAACCTTTAAAAAAAAAAAAAGGAATAAAAATCGTTAAGAACGATTTAAATCGCGAATGTGATTTTTACGATTTTTAAAAAATAAAAATCGTGCGATTTTTTTTACTATGTCCTCAAGGAAGCAGCATCCTCCAACTCTAGCTTACAGAGTATGATCTATCTACTAAATTGTGCCCCCAAAGTGGGTATTATATAGTACTTGCAGCCCCAACAATAGCTTTCACGAAAATGAGGTTTAAAAAGCTTAAATAGTGCCATAGCTTTCCATAATTTACAGAACTCACTTACATGAGCTTCACATTTGATTTTTTGAGTTATAATCTTCACGATTGATCCTAGCCATTGAATCTTAATGCTTTTACAAGATTTGAACTTGACCATTTGAACTTATTAATCATTAAGTGTGAAAAGCACTTTGAGAAGCTAAAATTAAGGTTTGATATTTATAGGGGTTTTCGGTCTTAGATGGTGACATATTATATATCATTAGATAGCTCTTGAAGAGTAATTTTCATATATGCAATAATAATTTTTTACCATCTTCAACCATAGTTGATCATTTCCATCTCTAAGAAATGGTGAACATATAAACTTAGGGTTTGCTGGAAATAGGGTTTTAGAGCACAATTGACATTGTTTCTGGTGAGCCCATCAAAGCACATATTAATCAAATTCAATAGGGCCAAACTCAAACGATCAAAGTCAACAGGTCAAAGTCAAAGTGATCAAAGTCAACATGGTCAAAGTCAAGGCATTTAAAGTTCATTGGTCAAGGTGCACATGTCGTGAACAATCAATTGTTCACAAAGAGATGTTTTGCAAAAAATTAGATGCAGGTTGCAAATTGTCTTTCTGTAAGGTTCAACAAGAGGTTTTAAAAACGTTTGGAAGGTTAAGGTGAAACCCCCTTTTTTTAGTACACAATTAAACAAATAAAGGAAAATGTGTGAAATCATTTGAAGAGGAAGCACACGGATAAAAGTGGAAGTATGGCCCCCCATTTAAAATTTTGTATTGTCCTAAAGTCACTACAGGACAAAACAGGGATTCATTAGGGATTCATTGGCTGCTGGGCACACCTTGGAGACAATCTTGGGACATACAAGGACCAAAATGCTATGGGAGTTAGAAGCGTACGTGAACCGACACCCAAGGAAGGAGTATTCTTGGTTTACTAAGCTAGTGTGAGGATATAATACTCAAGTCCCACCGGGCGTACCAAATTTTGTTGGGGAGTTCTTGTGCAGAAAGAAACTTGAGTGTTTGTAGGAGAATGGAGAGTGAGAACAAGAGAATTAATGACACCGAAAGCTTATGATCAATGAGGAAGAAAAGAATACAAGCTTATTCATAAGCCAAATGCTCTGCGCAATATGCCAAACACTAAATAATGCTCATGAAACAAGATTACAAAGTACGTAGATTCTGCCGTCGACCTCTACACTAGACCTCCACCTTCTCCAAGCTTTCCCTTGTGCACACCTTGCACCAAGCTTCCAATAAAGGGAGGGATGGACACCTTTTATCGACGCGCACCTTCAATGGGACTTTGGAACTCTTGATGTTCCTTGCTTCACTTTCTCTGCATGCAATCTAAGTCACTCTTCTTGCACCTTGCAATGGCTCTCTGTGTCGCGTGCACTCTCTCTGAATGGGTCCTCTTCTCTCTCTTCCTCTAGCATATTCTCACACTAGCTTAGTCCAACTAAGAATACTCCTTTCCTTACGTACGCTCCTAACTCCCACAGCATCTTGGTCCTCACTTGTATGTCCCAAGATTATCTCCGAGTGTGCCCAGCAGCCAATGAATCCTTATTTTGTCCTGAAGTGACTTTAGGACAATACAGAATTTTAAATGAGGGGTCCATACTTCCACTTTTGTCCGTGCGCTTCCTCTTCATATGAATTCACACATTTTCCTTTATTTTTTCAATTGTGTACTAAAAAAAGCGATTTCACCTTAACCTTCCAAACGCTTTTAAAACCTCTTGTTGAACCTAACAAAAAGACAATTTGCAATTCTGCAAAACATCTTTTTGTGAACAATTGATTGTGCACTACCTGTGCGCCTTGAGCACTGAACTTTGAGCACCTTGACTTTGATCATGTTGACTTTGATCACTTTGACTTTGACCTTTTGACTTTGACCGTTCAACTTTGGCCTCCTTGAATTTGACTATTATGTGCTTTCATGGACTCAACAGTTTCCAATCACCTAATGGGCTCTCCGTCCCGGAGACACAATCCATGAACTTCCAAAAGTAGTACAGGAAACAGCAGAAGCGAGTACATGCCAATACCAATTACTTTTCCAAAAGATAAGCCCACTAAAGGCTGCAGGCAAGCTCATTGATTTGCGATGTTACTGGACATTTAGCTGTTAAGAGCAAGATAGTACAGGTCAGGGTTGTGATTAGATTGTGGAAGGTAGGGGAGGGGAAATTGGATGGGGGAGTTGTAGTGTAAGGACATAGGACAGTGAAATGGGGAAGGAAGGGAAGTAGGTGAGTATGGAGTGAAAGGGTTGGGTACAAGGGTAGGGCTAAAAAGAGATAGAACGAGAGCCCAAAAAAGGCACGAAGTACATGAAAGTGCCACTAAATGGCATGAAAGGTAAGGGTAGGGCAAAAGTAGCGGCCTAAACTAAGGTAACCCGAGAATGCGAAGCTTGACGAACAAAATGAGGCAAATGTAGTCAAAAAGGATCCACTAACGGCGACTATGAGAACGTAGATAGATGACAACTATGGAGCGGTGTCGCACTGGGGCACTGGTGGAGAATGAGAACACGCCGCAGGTGTAGCATCACTAGGATGCGGAGTTATGTCAAGCGATGTCGAGGGAATGATAGCCGCATGCTCAGTACAAGCAGCAACCATGCTCCGATAATGACGTATATGGTCGCGCTCCCGTCATACGAGCCTACAAGCAAGACTGTAGGAGATGCCCAAGGATGCGCACTTCCATATCTCCAAAAGAGCCTGATTCGTGGAATCGACCTCATCCTCGAGCCTTTCCCTCTCCTGTTGAAGGGTCCTCAATGCTGCCAGAGAGGACTACCATTGGCGGGCTCCCGAAGTACGTATGCGCTCGATCAGAGAGGCATATTGGCGATGCAGTGCAGCCGTCGCGGTAATCGAATCTAGTGAGATGCGTGCTACATCTGCTCCATCCAATGCTACGGTGCTCGCATCCCTGAGTAGGTCGAGGAAAGATTGATGCGCAGACAGTAGTGCCACATTGCCATGCGGAGGGATCGGTGGTGAGGGCTGTGAGGAGACAAGGAGTGATGAGGTGGAGACTCATGAGGTGGGGAATGGGCGTGCGAAGCGAAGGTGGAGTCGACGGAAATAAGAGAGGATGGCGGCAAAGGTGTGGGCTGAGTGGATGATGGGGCTAGCTGCTCCACAAGAGGACTAGCGAGTGTTGTGTCTGAGGAGTAGGCTGCAATCCTAGGTCGAACACGACGAGTGGACGGAGTGGATGAAGGAGGAGAGGAAAGGCTAAGGGGCGTGGGGATGCAATATCGTGCACATGATGAGAGGAAGGGTGGAAGACGTCGGGGGAAGCAGACAGGGCTGGTGTGAGCTGATGTGGCAAGTGGTAGAGCCAAGCAAGGATTGAGGCAGAGTATACGGAAAAGAATACGGAACCGCGCTGCAGTGCTTCGTGGAAGCGTCCGCCGCGAAGCTGGAATGAACCATACATAAGGGACACATATGTGTAAGGTCTCCCATGTACAAAGAAGTACAATGTATCAGCTATACGAATGTCACTAAGAGTTTGGTGTGAAGAAGGGCTACAAAAAAGGAGATGGAACGTGAAATCTCTCAACAATTGTACCATCCTAGGGGATGTTGTGGGTATGCCAAACATGTGAGTACAAAATGCTATAGTCTTGTCTTTAGAGACACCTGAATAAAGGAATGGAGGTGGTCTATATGTGATCACTGAAGAACGAATAACGGCTGCAATGGTATGGATGGATAGTATCCCTGAAGGGAAAGTGGGGAACGATGTGAGGGCCGAATAAACATCGCGATCCTCTAGCTCCGACCACATGATCGAAGCCAAGCGATAAATACCTTTCTGCAACAGGCAATCCTCATTGAAGAGATCAAAGAGGGATGACTCTGGGAGAGCGAGGTGAAGGCATAGGTAAAGGGAGGTAGAGGGAACCGGAAAATCTAGAGTCGGTAATGATATGTGATGTGAAGAGGCAGAGCCTGACTCGCTCATGGAAGGCTAGTAAGGGAAGGCAGAAGTGTAGGGTGACCAGTGGAAGGTGCTTGGAATGTGAGACCAGGTGGAGGACATGAAGGACTATAGATGTATGAGTCTGATAATGATGGCCCGGAAAAGGTGGGAGCAATGGGACGGTAGGGTATACTGGGTGAATAGGCTGGGGCTGGAAAACGTGCCTGTGGTCGAGTCACCTGCGTAGAGTGTAGGTGGTCGGAAAATACTTGGAACTCTGGCCGAGCGAGACCTAGGGCAGATGAAGGGAGCTCTGAATACTCCTCTGTAGCCCTGGAGGAAACCTTCTCGGGTGCGGAACAAGCCATGCTGCTATACAGAGGCGAACGACTGCAGGATCGAATGCTAAAATCATGGAGACAAGCATTCATCAAGATGAGGGAGAGGTAAATGAGGGAAGGGGAAATGCGAGCGAGAGAAGCGTTGAATGAAAACTATATCAAGCTGAGTAAGTGCACAAGAAGTATGTAACCTAAAGACCAAAGCATCAGAGGTATGCTATAAACAATCCTAAGATATAAAAAATAGGCGAAAATAACCCCAAAATCCGAATCCTCATGTCTAAAAACCCTAGAAACGGCTCCAAAAATACCCAAATCGGAGTTCTATAGAAAGAGAAATGAAAAAACCCAGGAAAACAAAATAAAAAGAAAAAGAAAAAAAGAAAAGAAAGAAAAAAAAAAAAGATGACAACTATAGGATAAAATTCATCCTATGATTGGTTCGGGGGGAACGCCAAGAGCGTTGCAAGGGGAAGGACGGGGAGCGTTGCGCGGGGCGGGGCGAGGCTAGGAGCATTGCGGGGTGGAACGGGGGAGGCAAAAGGGGAGGGAGAGCAGGGGGGAGAGAGGGGGAGGGGGAAAGAGGGGGAGGGGAGAGAAGGGAGGGGAGGGATGGGAGGTGGAGGGTAGGAGAACTCACCTTAAAAGAAATCCACGCAATTGCAGTTTTTTTAACATTGTTCTAATGGCCTTATATAGGCAATGAGGGGGGTGTGGGAGTGGGGGATGAGAGGGGTGGAGGGGGGAGGGAAGGGGAAGGAAAAAAAAGAGGGGAGAGGGAATGGGGGAGCATTGAAGGGGGCGGGGAGGGGAGTGTGGTCGGGGGCGGGGAGCGTCGCGGGGGGAGGAGCGGGGAGTGTGGCGGCGGGCAGGATGGGACACAGGAGGAAAAAGGGAGGAAGGTGAGAGAGACGGGGGAGGAAAAAAGAGGGGGAGAGGAGAGGGGGGGGAAAGGGGGGGTGGGGAAACGGAGGGGTGAGGGAAAAGAAGGGGAGTGTTGCGAGAGGCGAGGGGCGGGGCGGAGAGTGTAGCGGGGGGGGGGGGGGGGGGGGGGGGGGGGGGGGGGGGGGGGGGGGGGGGGGGGGGGGGGGGGGGGGGGGGGGGGGGGGGGGGAGGGAGGGGGGGGGGGGGAGAGGGAGGAGACGGGGAAAGACGCAGGGGGAGGGGGGGGGGAGGGAAGGGGGGGAAGGAGGGGGGATGGGAGGGCGGAGGAGAGAGTAGAGAGGGAGGGAAGGAGGGGCGAGAGGGGGGAGAAGAGAGAGGGGGAAGGAGGGGGGAGGAGAGAGAGAGAGAGAGAGAGGGAGGGAGGAGGGGGGAGCGTTGGCAGAGGGGAGGGAAGAGGGAGGGGGGAGGGGAGGGAAGGGGGGGAAGGGAAGGGAAGGGGGTGGACGGAGCGTTGCGGGGGGCGAGGAGTATGGTAGGGGGCGGGGGGGAAAAGGGAGGGGGGAGGGGGCAGGGCTGGGGCCGAGGGCGGAGGAAGGGGAAGGGAAAGGGGAAGGGGAAGGAGGGAGGGGAGGAAGGGGCAGGAGGTGGGGGCGGAGGGAGGGGGAGGGGGGGAAAAGGGGGAGGGGAAATTGGGGGGAGGGAGAGGACGGAGGAGGGGGGGAAGAGAGGGTAGGGGGTGAGGAGGAGGTAGTTTTTTTTTTGGGGGGGGAATAATCTAACATTCCTGATCCAAATAACGTTGTACTTCATACAAGTACAAGAACAAATCCTCCAAGGAATCCAAAAGGTGATAAAATGGAGAAAACATCAACAACAAAATGGACAAAAGGTTTATTTACAACCTCGCCAAATTTCACATTCCACGCAGTCTATATTTGGTTCTATTATGTTGTTTGATGGTACGCCTTAAGCCTAGAAATGTTTCTTAAGGGGAGAATCTCTCTAGTGAGAGTTTCGAGTTTTATAGAACCCCACTGAAGTATTGATTTGCTTTTGTATGGGCCTTCCAAGTCGCGAGTCCATTTTCCTCTAGTTTGAGCATTCATCTGTGGGTCGTGTAACAAAACTAACTCTCTCGGCTCTAAACTTTTGGGCCACAAATTCTTGTCGTGTGCTTCTTTTCTTCTGATCTGAGTCTGCACTAACTGTCTGGATGCTAGAATACGAGATTCTTCCATGTTGTGCAAACTTGTGAGCCTAGTTGTTACCTCTGGGCCTCTCTTTCTTTGAACTTCTTCAGTTCTAATCGAGCTATGTATGAACTCGAATGGTTCTATGGGAGCTATCCCATAAACCAGTTGGAATGGGAAAAATCCAATGGTGGAAGTGGGTTGTAGCATACATTCCTTTCACAGCATGGCAATCAATACCCCATGTTCCATTTTCTGAATTTCCAAGTAAACAGCTTAAGCATATTTAGGATTCAACCTATAACTCTTACCTCTCACTGGTTTTGCTCCTTCAATGAGAGGGATTCTGTGCTCTCCGTAACTAGGTGGTACTCCTTCCAAATCCTTGTAGTGCAAAGCAAAAGATATCTGCAAATGATTTCATGAAAGATATTACCTTTAAGAGCCCCTTGATGATTGAAACCCGATCTTCTTCATAGTATATTCAAGCACCAGATTGATTCCTGAACCTCCATCTACTATAACTTCGTTTAGAATTTGACCATTGATATTCACTATAAGTCTCGGTCTCTTGTAGTCTGTTAGGGGTGCATTTCCTGTAGATCTATGTGTATCCCCAACAGCAACTTTGGCCACTAGAGTCGATGTGGATGCTTCATCTATTATTTCTAAGACTTCAGACATAAACCTTTCATTCATCTTTATTAAGTCAAGAATAATCACCTCTGTTTGCTCGTGATTCCTTCGTTGCATAGTGTGTATTTAGTGCATCAAGCTCCTTGTGCGCTCTGTTGAATACATTTTCAATAATGTTGTTGCTACTTGTATTAAACTCCTCGTGTGTATGCTCACTGGGTGTAGTCTGAACCTCCTTTGCCTTCTTATCTTTATTCAATCCAAACGTATTAGGGTCTTGATCAGCTTCTAATTGACCCTTTCCTTTCCTTCTAGTCTGCACAACCAGGGAGTCAATCTCTTCTAGTTGCACAGCCCTAGCAGAGGAAGATGGCCTGTATGTTTCTTCTATAATACCATCCTTATTTACAGCTAATATTTGAATGTGGGGACATGTTGTTGATGGCCTATTTTTTGGGCGACAATTAGTGAAGTGATCTCCGGCCTCTGGGCAATCCCTGCAGGGTGGGGTATTTTCTCAATCTAATGCCTGAATATACTATGAGGAAGCTCGGGTTTCAACCATCAAGGAAGCCAATTTTACAATTACGTTTACACTCCCCGCCCGCCCCGCCCCCCTGCAACGCTCCCCCCCCCTTCCCTCCCTTTCTTTTCCCTCCCCCCTCCCTCCGCCCCTCTCTTCCTCCCCCCCCCCCCCCCCCAACCCCCTCTTTCCCCTTCCCCCCTCCCCCCTCTCCCCCCCGCCCTTTCCTCCCCCCCTCCTCCCTCCCGCCCACCCCTCCCTTTTCCCTTCGCAATCCGCCCCACGCAACGCTCCCCCCTCTCTCCTCCTCTCCTCCTCCCCTCATCCCTCCCTTTTTTTCCCCTCCCCCCTCCTCCCCCCCCCCCCCCCCCCCCACCCCCCCCCCCCCTCCTCCTGCTGGAAATTAAGCAAGCTCATAACTACAAACAAAGATTCCCGGATCTTCCAACATTGACAGACATAAACATACATCACTTAATCATACAATAATGAGACAAAGATAGAGAGAGATTAGACAATATGTACAAAGTGTTACGTAAGCCACTGCTTACTCATACCATCGTATATACAAATGTCAATTTACAATGTGGGAGTCAAAACCTCAACCACTCTATGTGAACAGAAATAGATGGAAGAATGTATGTACAAAATTTACAAGAATATTCAGATGTAGGGACATAAATCTAATTATGTATGAGGTGTAGGACCTGATAGGTTGTAGAAGAGTGAATATGAGTGACACAAAGAGGAAAGATCAATTTGAAACTGATATTCAGCAAACCCTAATCTGAATTTAGGCTATGGAAGATCCTAAATCAGATGTGTGTGTGATAGATCACATACTTACGGAATTAGCATAGAATGCTTACATGTTGCTGACAGAAATCCTCATACTCATGTGGAAACACCTTCTCTATCACCTCATCTGATGCATGTAGCGTGCATGTACTGATTCTCCTTTATGGATGCCACTGCCTCCATGTATGCCGAATAGGACTCCTCCAGATATGGATGCCACTGCCTCCATCAGCTCCAAGTAGTACATGTGTGCATAAAGAGAATATCTACCTGAATAGTTAACATAAGATGCAATCTTATGTTAAGCTCTGTCCAATGCCTTTGAAGTACTCCATAATCTTCATGCAAAAAAATCCCCCAAATAAAGCTGGATTGCAAATAAAACTGGATCGCTGTGTTTTTTTTAAACTATCACTGATTTTGCTTTGATTTATCGTAGCTTTTTTTTATGGCTAAAATTAGCTTTTGACAAGCTTTTTAATTACTAAGTTTGATTAATCTTTGAGTAGGGTTTTCTCCCACATCACATCTCTGATGACTTAATGTCCTATACCATTAGATAGCTCTCATCAAGCTCTACAAGATAGGATTATAAAAGTTTTACCCAAATTTTGTGCCAAAAATGACTAAGTACCAAAATTAGGGTTTCTCCCCTAATAGGGATTTGGACTAATGTGACATTGTTTTCCAACAATCCCCCCTTTCAATGTCATATTGGTACAAACTGAACTCGATATGCAACTTCATTCATCTATAAACTGACATAAGCTTCAAACTTGTCCTTCAGAATTTACCTTCAAACTTTATCTTCAAGATTCTTCTTCAAAACTGAATTTGAACTTCTTTAAACTTCAAAAATCTAAATTTGCTGAATATGAACCATAATCCCTGAGAAAATATGCAAACTAGATATCCAATAGTGTTAGCATACATCAAGCAATCACTGCTTGATAACATATGTAGCATGAATTGCCTCTGAATCTGCTATCTCTTAAAATAAGTCTTCTCAAACCTGTAAGATACATTAGGATCCACATATTTGCATTTACCTTAAGAAAGGTTTCTCAATGTACTTCTATTGTGTCATGTAAATACACTAAATAGAATCAGGAACTGAATCCTGGGACTTGTGACTGACAATTCAGAATTTAGTGTATTATGAACACTAGTTGGTTCATCTCTGATTGTACTCAACTCTCATGAGTCTCAACAAAGTTTCATATCTACGTTGTCATCTTGTCTTCATCCTTGTCCTATCTCTAAGTCCTTTATACCTCTTTCCTTCAAAATATGGTACAATCATATATGTGAGCACCTCATAAGTAATAGACCTTTCTGAAATATCAAGCTTGTTTGCAATAGAACTCTCGAACTTTCTCCCGAACAAGAACACCCAACACGAACTTTCTCCATACATTCTCCTTCTTCCTTCTAGAACATAAAGAGAAACTAACAAAGGAACCATAGGAATACCTGTAGGTATGATTCTACATCCCTTCAAATATGGCTGAAAATAAGTCTTTATGTTTCTCCATCCCCCTAGATGATTTAACACTAGTATCCAAACTTCTTCAAAGTATACCAGACTTTATGAAATCTGGAATGTCTTCCTTCTTTTCAATAAATCTGATCGTCAATGATTTAGCATTGCTTCCATAACTTTAAGACCTGTGTCTAAAACAAATAATCTGAACCCCTTTTTACTAGCACTGCAGATGCCAATAGCTTTCACTGCCACTCCTCAGCTTCCCATAATCTAGAATAAGGTTAGCTGATCCTAGTACATCATAACAAAAAACTTTGACGAAAGCACTTTAGGATTTATAATCTTCTGCAACATAACAAGTATCTTCTTCTATTTCTCTGCAACACTAATCTGATAGAATCTGAATCTTTGACTTACTTCTTCCAATGCTAAGAACTTTACCAACAAAGGATAGACATCTAAATACTCAAGATTTATGATCTCTCCAACAAAATACCGGGGTAGAATCTGTTCTCATCAAACCTTTATGACTGAATGTTTGATTTGCTACCTGAATGACTAAGTGTTCATGCTTCTTACATAAAGTTGTAAAACTTTTTTTCAACTAAATCCTTCCCAAGAATCTGCAACTTCTACTGGAACACAAGTGGACAAACTCTCACCTTGAGAACTCCAAAATTTGCAAGTTAATACTTCGTATCTTCATATTCTTCCCGAGTGAAATGTGATAGTATCTGCTTGACTTTCTTTTGACTAACTCCACTTCTCAATCACGTTATAGAATCTGATGGAACACCTTTTTTAATACAATCATTTATCCAAAAGTCAAGTCAAACATAGAAAGTAGATTCTCCATCTGACTGATACATCAAAAAATCTGAATTTTTCTGAATTTTTTTGAAAATACTGAATTTCTGAATTTTTCTGAAAATACTGAATCGTCCACTCGCCGTGTTAGACCTAGGATTGCAGCCTACTCCCGAGACTCAGTGCTCGCAAGTCCTCCTATGGAGGAGCTATCCCCACCATCCACTTAGCCAACACCTTTGCCGCCATCCCCTCCTATTTCCGTCGACTCCGCCTCCGCTTCGCACATCCATTCCCCACCTCATCAGTCTCCGCCTTGTCACTCCTTACCTGTCTCCTCACAGCCCTCACCACCGATCCCTCTGCATGGCAATGCGACACTACCCTCGACGGATCTACCCTTCCTCGACTTACTCAGAATGGGCGCACCGTAGCATTAGATGGAGCACATGCAGCACGCATCTCACTAGATTCGGTTACCACGACGGTTGCACTACTTCGCCAGTATGCCTCTCTGATCGAGCGCATACGTGCTTCAGCAGCCGCCCAATGGAAGTCCTCTCAGGCAAAATTGAGGGAACTTCAGCAGGAGAGGGACAAGCTCCAGGATGAGGTCGATTCCGCGAATCGGGCTCTTTTGGAGATACGGAAGCACGCATCCTTGGGCACCTACGACAGCCCTGCTTGTAGGCTGGTACGACGGGAGCGCGACCATCTGCGTCGTTATCGGAGCATGGTTGCTGCTTGTACTGAGCAGACGACTATCGACCCCCGACATCGCCTGACTTGACTCCGCATCCTAATGATGCTAAACCTACGGCAGGTTCTCATACTCCACCAACACCCCAGACTCCAGTCCAATACCGCTCCACAGTTGTCATCTATCTACGATCTCATCGTCCCCGTTAGTAGACCCTTTTTTACTAGATTTGCCTCATTTTGTTCGTCGAGGCTTTGCATTCTCGAGTTACGTTAGTTTAGGCCGCTATTTTTGCCCTATCCTTACCTTTCATGCCATTCAGTGGCACTTTCATATACTTCATGCCTTTTCCAGGCTCTCGTTGTATCTCTTTATATATATATATATATATATATATATATATATATATATATATATATATATATATATATATATATATATGTATGATTGTATGTATGTATGTATGTATGTATGTATGTATGTATGTATGTATGTATGTATGTATGTATGTATGTATGTATGTATGTATGTATGTATGTATGTATGTATGTATGTATGTATGTATGTATGTATGTATGTATGTATGTATGTATGTATGTATGTATGTATGTATGTATGTATATGTATATATATATATATATATATATATATATATATATATATATATGAGTATTTGGTTCTTTGTTCTTTGTGGCATATCTTGTCTTGTTGTTTATCGGGTGTTTATGTTTCATTGGCATGTGTTGGATTTATTCATGTACAGTATAATGTTTTTCTTTTTCCCCGACCCCATACTCTTTTGAGCATAATAAACTTTCACTACATTCTTACCTTTACCCCTACCCTTGTACCCAACCCTTTCACTCCATACTCACCTTCTTCCCTTCCTTCCCGATTTCACTGTCCCATGTCCTTACACTACAACTCCCCCATCCAATTTCCCCTCCCCTACCTTCCACAATCTAATCACAACCTTGATCTGTACATTCCCCCATCATGCTCTTCACCGCTAAATGTCCAGTCACAGCGCAAATCAATGAGCTTGCCTGCAGCTTCTAGTCGGCTTATCTTTTGGAAAAGTAATTGTTGTCGGCATGTTCTCGCGGACTTGTCTTTGGATGTAGAGGATAAAAGTAGAAAACGTATATGGAACATATAAGAGAAAAAGGAAGTCTTACTTTCCCTTTGCAATTGTTGGACTTTCTTCTTTTGCATCTTTCTTCCACCTGATGATGTCAACATCTTCAAACTTCTCTTCCATACCTTTTGTTCTCTTCATCTTGAAGTAGCAAACACTCTTAACTTCTTCAAATGAATTTTTCTCTCTCTCTAATGCTAAGAGTAAGAGACAAAACAAACATGGTATATAAATAGAAGTGAACATCGAAGCATGTTTTACCATCTGCTCGTATGTTGAATCAATACTCTGCTTCAAATTGGCTGATATGACTTAATTCACCAACCTTTTCCTTGAGTTGGCTGAATGCTGAATTACCTCTCTAGGTACAAAATCTGATCAAAAACCTTTCAACCTTGTGTTGGCTCAAAACAAAACTGATCTAATCTCCAAATTTATCTTCTTAGATGAGCTTTCTTGCCATGAAAGAGATCTTCTATCAAAACTGTCAAGAACAACTTCTA
The DNA here is from genome assembly GCA_020310875.1 of Ceratopteris richardii. Lineage (NCBI taxonomy): Eukaryota > Viridiplantae > Streptophyta > Polypodiopsida > Polypodiales > Pteridaceae > Ceratopteris > Ceratopteris richardii. Next base: position 61,573,426 of record CM035428.1, read on the forward strand.
GATATCTGATTTGGTGTAGCTAATGCTTTAACTTTTAAAGTAATGAAAGTGTTAAAAAGCGCTTCTGAATCCTTCAAATCTCTTCATAACTGCTCTTCTAAGATATGATCTGCAAATGACAATCTAATAGTAGAAACTAATACCTGTGATTTGATGTTGATCTTGTTCCTTCAACTTCTCGAAACCATTGTTTTTCCTTGAATTTGAAGTAGCCTTCTCTTTATCAAGTCTTGGTCTTCACGCAATATGTTTGTAAAGTATTTTCATTCTTCCAAAAGTATTTGGCTACTAACAGATCGTCAACTTCATACTCCACACTCATAAATAAACATGTGACTGAATTGTCTAATTCTCAAATCTCTACTCATCTAGATTACGTGTGTATGTCATATGTTGGAAGCTACTCTGATACCAAATGTTGGAAATTAAGTAGGCCTATAACTACAAACACATATTCCAGGATCTTCCAACATTGACAGACATGAACATACATCAGTTAATCATACAATGATCAAAGATAGAGAGAGATTAAACATGTACAAAGTGTTACGTAAGCCACTTCTTACTCATACCATCATATATACAAATGTCAATTTACAAATTGGGAGTCAAAACCTCAACCACTCTATGTGAACAGAAATAGATGGAAGAGTGTATGTACAAAATTTACAAGAATATTCAGATGTAGGGACAGAAATCTGCTTATGTATGAGGTGTAAGACATGATAGGTTGTAGAAGAGTGAATATGAGTGATTGAAAGAGGAAAGATCAGTTTGAAACTGATATTCAGCAAACCCTAATCTGAATTTAAGCTATGGAAGACCCTAAATCAGACGTGTGTGTGATAGATCACATACTCACAAAATTAGCATAGAATGCTAACATGTTGCTGAGAGAAATCCTCATACTCATGTGAAAACACCTTCTCTATCACCTCATCTAATGCATGTACTGATTCTCCTTTATGGATGCCATTGCCTCCATGTATGCCGAATAGGACTCCTCCAGATATGGATACCACCGCCTCCATAAGCTCCAAGTAGTACCTGTGTGCATAAAGAGAATATGTACATGAATAGTTAACATAAGATGCAATCTTATGTTAAGCTCCATCCAATGTCTTTGAAGTACTCCATAATCTTCATGTAGAAGACAATCTCCAAATACATCATGTAGATGGATGATCCACACCATCAATCTGCTGATGAGTAAGTCTTCTCCATCAACAACAGTGTGAGCACACTCTTCTCCAAGAAGAACTTCATGGCTGTTCTTTATCTTCTTCAAGATTTCTCCATAGCTACTCCATATGTGCACCATGGCTGCCCCATGTGTGCTTCAGCAAGACCACCTTCAAAAGTCAGCCTAACGATGGTAGAGGATTACCTCACAAGTGACAATAAGCCATCCTTATATAGGTTTTTAAAACCATGCGAAAAAATCTCCCAAATAAAGCTGGATCACAAATAAAGCTGGATCGCTGTGTTTTTTTAAACTACCGCTGATTTTGCTTTAATTTATCGTAGCTTTTTCTTAATGGCTAAAATTAGCTTTTGACAAGCTTTTAAATTACTAAGTTTGATTAATCTTTGGTTAGGGTTTTCTCCCACATCCGATCTCTGATGACTCAATGTCCTATACCATTAGATAGCTCTCATCAAGCTCTACAAGATAGGATTATGAAAGTTTTACCCTGATTTTGTGCCAAAAATGAGTACCAAAATTAGGGTTTCTGCCCTAATAGGGATTAGGACTAATATGACATTGTTTTCCAACATCTCCTCCCCCTCCCTTTTCCCCCACGCGTCCCGCCCTTCCCCCTGCCACACTCCCCATCCCGCCCCACGCAACGCTCTCCCTTCCCCCCCCCCTTTTTCCCACCCCCTCCTTCCCCCCCCCCGCTTTCCCCCCCTCGCCCCTCTCCCCCCCCTCCCTTTTCCCCCCGAGTCCTTCCCCGCTCCCCCCCCCCCCACACTCCTCGCCACTCCATTCCTTTATTCAGGCGTCTCTAAAGACGAGGCTATAGCATTTTGTACTCGCATGTTTAGCGTACCCACAGCATCCCCTAGGATGGTACAACTGTTGAGAGATTTCACGTTCCATTTCCTTTTCCGAAGCCCTTCTTCACACCAAACTCTTAGTGACATTCGTATAGCTGATCCATTGTACTGCTCTCTATGACTTGCCAAGTCAGCTCACACCAACCCCCTCTGCTTCCCCCCCATGCCTTCCCCCCTCCCTCTCAGCATGTGCACGACATGGCATCCCCCACGCCCATTAGCCTTCCCCCTCCTCCTCCATCCACTTCGTCCACTCGCCGTGTTAGACCTAGGATTGCAGCCTACTCCCGAGACTCAGTGCTCGCAAGTCCTCCTATGGAGGAGCTATCCCCACCATCCACTTAGCCAACACCTTTGCCGCCATCCCCTCCTATTTCCGTCGACTCCGCCTCCGCTTCGCACATCCATTCCCCACCTCATCAGTCTCCGCCTTGTCACTCCTTACCTGTCTCCTCACAGCCCTCACCACCGATCCCTCTGCATGGCAATGCGACACTACCCTCGACGGATCTACCCTTCCTTGACTTACTCAGAATGGGCGCACCGTAGCATTAGATGGAGCACATGCAGCACGCATCTCACTAGATTCGGTTACCACGACGGTTGCACTACTTCGCCAGTATGCCTCTCTGATCGAGCGCATACGTGCTTCAGCAGCCGCCCAATGGAAGTCCTCTCAGGCAACATTGAGGGAACTTCAGCAGGAGAGGGACAAGCTCCAGGATGAGGTCGATTCCGCGAATCGGGCTCTTTTGGAGATACGGAAGCACCCATCCTTGGGCACCTACGACAGCCCTGCTTGTAGGCTGGTACGACGGGAGCGCGACCATCTGCGTCGTTATCGGAGCACGGTTGCTGCTTGTACTGAGCATACGACTATCGACCCCCGACATCGCCTGACTTGACTCCGCATCCTAATGATGCTAAACCTACGGCGGGTTCTCATACTCCACCAACACCCCAGACTCCAGTCCAATACCGCTCCACAGTTGTCATCTATCTACGATCTCATCGTCCCCGTTAGTAGACCCTTTTTTACTAGATTTGCCTCATTTTGTTCGTCGAGGCTTTGCATTCTCGAGTTACGTTAGTTTAGACCGCTATTTTTGCCCTATCCTTACCTTTCATGCCATTCAGTGGCACTTTCATATACTTCATGCCTTTTCCAGGCTCTCGTTGTATCTCTTTATATATATATATATATATATATATATATATATATATATATATATATATATATATATATATATATATATATATATATATATATATATATATATATATATATATATATATATGTATGTATGTATGTATGTATGTATGTATGTATTTATGTATGTATGTATGTATGTATGTATGTATGTATGTATGTATGTATGTATGTATGTATGTATGTATGTATATATATATATATATATATATATATATATATATATATATATATATATGAGTTTTTGGTTCTTTGTTCTTTGTGGCATATCTTGTCTTGTTGTTTATCGGGTGTTTATGTTTCATTGGCATGTGTTGGATTTATTCATGTACAGTATAATGTTTTTCTTTTTCCCCGACCCCATACTCTTTTGAGCATAATAAACTTTCACTACATTCTTACCTTTACCCCTACCCTTGTACCCAACCCTTTCACTCCATACTCACCTTCTTCCCTTCCTTCCCGATTTCACTGTCCCATGTCCTTACACTACAACTCCCCCATCCAGTTTCCCCTCCCCTACCTTCCACAATCTAATCACAACCTTGATCTGTACATTCCCCCATCATGCTCTTCACCGCTAAATGTCCAGTCACAGCGCAAATCAATGAGCTTGCCTGCAGCTTCTAGTCGGCTTATCTTTTGGAAAAGTAATTGTTGTCGGCATGTTCTCGCGGACTTGTCTTTGGATGTAGAGGATAAAAGTAGAAAACGTATATGGAACATATAAGAGAAAAAGGAAGTCTTACTTTCCCTTTGCAATTGTTGGACTTTCTTCTTTTGCATCTTTCTTCCACCTGATGATGTCAACATCTTCAAACTTCTCTTCCATACCTTTTGTTCTCTTCATCTTGAAGTAGCAAACACTCTTAACTTCTTCAAATGAATTTTTCTCTCTCTCTAATGCTAAGAGTAAGAGACAAAACAAACATGGTATATAAATAGAAGTGAACATCGAAGCATGTTTTACCATCTGCTCGTATGCTGAATCAATACTCTGCTTCAAATTTGACTGATATGACTTAATTCACCAACCTTTTCCTTGAGTTGGCTGAATGCTGAATTACCTCTCTAGGTACAAAATCTGATCAAAAACCTTTCAACCTTGTGTTGGCTCAAAAAAAAACTGATCTAATCTCCAAATTTATCTTCTTAGATGAGCTTTCTTGCCATGAAAAAGATCTTCTATCAAAACTGTCAAGAACAACGTCTAGATATCTGATTTGGTGTAGCTAATGCTTTAACTTTTAAAGTAATGAAAGTGTTAAAAAGCGCTTCTGAATCCTTCAAATCTCTTCATAACTGCTCTTCTAAGATATGATCTGCAAATGACAATCTAATAGTAGAAACTAATACCTGTGATTTGATGTTGATCTTGTTCCTTCAACTTCTCGAAACCATTGTTTTTCCTTGAATTTGAAGTAGCCTTCTCTTTATCAAGTCTTGGTCTTCACGCAATATGTTTGTAAAGTATTTTCATTCTTCCAAAAGTATTTGGCTACTAACAGATCGTCAACTTCATACTCCACACTCATAAATAAACATGTGACTGAATTGTCTAATTCTCAAATCTCTACTCATCTAGATTACGTGTGTATGTCATATGTTGGAAGCTACTCTGATACCAAATGTTGGAAATTAAGTAGGCCTATAACTACAAACACATATTCCAGGATCTTCCAACATTGACAGACATGAACATACATCAGTTAATCATACAATGATCAAAGATAGAGAGAGATTAGACATGTACAAAGTGTTACGTAAGCCACTTCTTACTCATACCATCATATATACAAATGTCAATTTACAAATTGGGAGTCAAAACCTCAACCACTCTATGTGAACAGAAATAGATGGAAGAGTGTATGTACAAAATTTACAAGAATATTCAGATGTAGGGACAGAAATCTGCTTATGTATGAGGTGTAAGACATGATAGGTTGTAGAAGAGTGAATATGAGTGATTGAAAGAGGAAAGATCAGTTTGAAACTGATATTCAGCAAACCCTAATCTGAATTTAAGCT